>PVHP010010806.1:0-46721 GCA_004024765.1 Zapus hudsonius | reverse complement strand
AAGGAGGGCCATGACTTTGAGGAGTTCCAGGTCTGGAGGAAGATCAGATCTCAGCGGAGCATTTTCAGGCCGGGCTCTGATCGGTGGAATAGTGTTATGCTAAAACATCATGGATGCATCCCTCCTCCTCCAAAGGTACCGTGAGGGACCCAGCTGCCCAGGTATTGTCACCCAGCCGAGCAGCTGTCAGATGGCAGCCTGGCGGCTGAACCATTTCAGTCAGACCAGCTAAACGTACCTCTTCAAGTCCAGACTAGAATCAAATTCTGCCACCCAAAAGCTAACCATTCAAAAACTCAAAGTAGGCAGAATGGTTCCACCGACTAGCAGAGCTAAAAGCTCAGGAAACGTTTGCTCTGTCCATTGTAATTTGCGACTCTACTGGAAAAAAATAACAGTTCCATGGGAGATTGGGGCGACCCACACGAGTATGCTAAGGTCACCGGTCATCACGAAAACCAAGCCTGGGCCTCTCAGTTCAGTTCCCCATGTGAAGACAAGACACCTCCCTATGTACACAGGGACAGAATGGTGGCAAAAACCAAAACCTAACTTTTACAAGACACAAAAACAAACATTAAAACCAGAACTGGAGATGACCCAGAGGTTAGGGAGCCAATACTGTTGCGCATATATATATATATGAATTCTGAGTTTTTTAGAAAAACAATAAAATTGGGCACACCAGAGCCTCTTACCGCTTTGCACAAACTCCAGATGCATGCCCCACTCTGCATCCGGCTTTACGTTGGTACTGAAGAACACAACCTGGGTCGTTAGGCTCTGCAGGCAAGCACCTCGACCCTGAGCCATCTCTCCAGCTCAGCAAAAATACTTTTTAAAAAAAGTTTCTTGGGGGCTAAGGAGATGGCTCAGCACTTGCTTGCAAAGCCTGAAGGCTTTTCCCAGTACTCTGCTCTGGAGTTCATTTGCAACAGCATGAGGCCCTAGCATGCCTATACTCTCAGAAGTAAGTATATGAAACTTGAAAAAAGGTTTTGTGGGGCCTAGTGACATATGCCTTTAATCCCAGCACTCATGAGGTAGAGGTTAGAGGACCCCCGGGAGTTCGAGGCCACCCTGAGACTACAGAGTGAACTCCAGGTCTAGCCTGGCCTAGAGCAAGACCAAAAACAGTAATAAAAAAGTTTCAATTATATATTTGGTTTTTTGAGGTAGGGGCGGCCTCTAGCCCAGGCTGAACTGAGATTCGCTATGTAGTCTCAAGGTAGTTTTGAATTCACAGCGATTCTCCTACCTCTGCCTCCAGAGTGCTGGGATTAAAAGCATGTGCCACCATGCCCAGCTATATGTGGTGAAACCATTTCTTTTAAATGTCTTCCAATATAATCATGTGCAAACCAGGTAAATATTTAAGTTTTTTACATATTTTAATTTTTGTTTCTCATTAAAAAATTTAGAACTGAGCATGATGGCGCCGTGCCTTTAATCCCAGCACTTGGGAGGCTGAGGTAGGAGGTTCACTATGAGTTCAAGGCTAGCCTGGGCTACAGAATGAGTTCCAGGTCAACCTGGGCTATAGGGAGACTGTGGTGGTGCACACCTTTATCCCAACACTAGAGAGGAAGAGGTAGATGAATTGCTGTGAGTTTGAGACCAGCCTCGGACTACCGAATTCCTGGTCAGCCTGGGCTAGAGACCCTACCTTGAAAAAAAAAATAGTAGTAATTAAGAGTTCAGAGTTTGGAAAAATCTCAGGTCAGTATCTTCCTCTCCTACCATGTACACCGAAACATTTACACATACATATACGTATACATATATATATATATATATATATACACACACACACACACACACACACACAGGTCATGGATAGTATCTGGAAACATACTTTTTTGTTTGAATTCATCAAGTATATTTAACAACGGGCTTCTTGGCGATTTCTCCATTTTCACGTGCTCATGCTCGCCTAGTTTATGTACGTCTGGATGTGACAAGTAGATACAGTATTTCCAGGAAGACCTTGAATTTCAGCCTGTGTCTGAAACTCTGCCGGGTTCTGATGAGGGTTCCCGGCCCTTAGGTCACCGCTCCACGCGGACCAAGCGGAACAGGGTTTAAAAGGCTGCGGAGGAGCCGCCAGCCCGGAACCATGGCCGGACATCTCACAACAAAAGGCCCGGGGCCGAGGGGAGCGAGTTCGCGGGCGGGCCGACGCTCCGGGCTCCCTGGAGGCGCGCCGCGCGATGGCGGCGGGGGAGAGGCCGGGCCCGGGGTGAGCGGCGCCGGACGAGCCTTCGCGGCGACCCGCCATCCGTCCGTTCGTCCGCCCGCGCGCGCGAGCGTCTTTTAAACGGCTTTCCCAACCCCTCTGGCTGGACGCCGCGGCTCACGGAACCCGCGCGAGGCGCCGGCCAATCAGCGCCGCGCTTGCTCCCGCCGCCCACCCATGGCGGCGCGCGTCCTTGGGGCGTGCGTACGCGACGCCGGCTGCGCGCTGGCCGGGGCCCGTGCGTGCGCGTGCGCGTGTGGGCCGGGATAGCGGTGGGCTCCGTCCGTCCCGCTCGGCTCGCGCCGTTCCCGGAGGCTTTGTGCGTGCGTGCGAGCGTGCGTGCGAGCGCGCGCGCAGCCCCGCCGTTCCCCCGGCGACCGTCCCGAGAGGCGGGCGAGCGGCGGCGAGAGCGGAGCCAGCGCGGCGGCTCGCGGCCATGCCCGAGTTCCTGGAGGACCCGTCGGTGCTGACCAAGGACAAGCTCAAGAGCGAGCTGGTGGCCCACCATGTGGCGCTGCCGGCCGGGGAGCAGCGCAAGGACGTGTACGTGCAGCTCTACCTGCAGCACCTCACGGCGCGCAACCGCCCGCCGCCCGCCGCCGCCGCCGCCGCCGCCAACAGCAAGGCGCCGCCCGACTTCTCGAGCGACGAGGAGCGCGAACCCACGCCGGTGCTGGGCTCCGGGCCCGCGGCGGCCCGCGGCCGCGCCTCGGCCGGCAGGGTGAGTACCGAACGCGCGGGGCGGCCGGACGGCGGCCCCGAGGGGACATCCCGGCGACGCGCGGGCTCGCCGGCTCGCGGGGAAGTTGAGCGGTTGGTTTCCCGCCGGGCTCACCGCATCGGCTGTGTCCGGCGCGCCCCCTGGAGGAGGGATTGGAAATGGCGCCCTTCCCGCCTTTTTACAGGCTCGGGGTTTATTGACTCCCCCCGCGGGCTCCTCCTCCAGCTCCGCTGCGAAATGCCGGCGGGGGGGAGGGGGGCTCGGCTGGGTGGCGTGGCTGGTGGCCCCGGGCTTGCTTCTCCGGATCAGTCTTCAGTGCGACTTGACTGCCTCGCGGATAGGACGCGCTTAAAGCTATTAAAGTTCCCCGCGCTCGAGGCAGAGCTAGGGTGGCTGTGAGTTTGAGGCCAGCCTGAGGCTGCATAGTGAATCCCAGGCCAGCGTGTGTGCGTGCATGCATGTGTGCACTACTAGAGTTGAAGTGTTCCTGTCTTGTCTGGCTCAGGACCACCTGGGCAATAGTGAAAACCTGCCTTTGGTTTTTTAAAAAAAAACGAGTTGTGTTTCCCCGGCTGCAGGATAGTGGTGCACATCTGTTCATTGAGGTGAAGGCTGATCAGGCGTTCAAAGCCATCCTTAGGTTAAAGTTTGTAGTGTGGCTGGAGGTCCTGGTGCGTTCAAGTTTGTAGTTTCTCCTTTTGTGATTTTTACTTTTTTTTAATAGTAGGCCACTTTAAACTATGCAAAATAATGGGTTTCTTTATAATGTTTTTTAAAAATTATTTATTACAGGGAGTATATTTATTAGAGAGTATGGGTGTGCCAGGGCTTCTTGGTGCTGCAAACTATCTTTGTAGGTCTGGCTGGGTACTAGGTATCAAACCCAGGCTGGCAAGCCTTGCAAGCAGCGAATTTAACCACTGAGCCATCTTCCCCAAACTTCATTAAGACTTACTTATTTATTTATATATTTATTTCAGAGTGGGAGGGGAAAAAAAGACAGAATGGGTGCACCAGAACCTCCAGCCACTGCAAACAAATGCACCACCTTGTGCATCTGACTTTATATGGGTACTGGGGAATTGAACGCTGGTCCTTCTGCTTTTCAGGCAAGTGCCTTAACCATTGAACAATCTCCAGCCCTCATTAGGACTTCTTACTGCATGCATATCGTGCTTTATTCATATTCTCCATCCACCTCCTACTAGTCCCCTTATTCCATGGACTCAAACACTCCTACTCTCGATTCTGCGTGTAAAGTAAATACGCAGTGTTTGTAGAGAGGGCGTTGGGACAGGGTCTCATGTGCCAGCCTGGATCTCACTACACAGCCAAGAAGGACCTCAAACTCCTGGTCCTCCTGCCTCCACTTCCCCAGTGCTGGGATGAAGTGTGCACCACAACTTCTGGCTCTGAGTGACCTTTTTCATCTAACATCATCTGTTTTCTGTTTCCATGAATATAACATAATTTTGTTATTTATGGCTGAATAAAATCACATTTTCTTTATTGAGTCACTTGTGGATGGATGTGTATATTTCCTTCAACTCTGAAGAAGGTGCTGATCAAACTATGATAGCATAGATTTGGTTGATCTCAAATGCCACGTTGGGGTGGGGGGTGAGTTCTTCATTAGAACTCTCAGTCTGAGTTCCTCATGTACTGGCTTTTGTTTCGTTTTTGACACAGTATTACTTTGTAGCCCGGGATCCTTGAACTTTTTATCATAATTTCTTAGATTTAAAAATTATGTTATTTCCGTGTTTGGAGAGATGGCACAGTGGTTAAAGGCACTCAAATGCAGAGCCTGAAGAACTGGGTTCGAGTCCACTGGGTTCGAGTCCCCAGTGCCCACGTAAAGCCAGACGCATAAAGTGTCATGTGCATCTTGAGTTTGTTTACAGTGGCTAGAAGCTCTGGAGTGTCCATATTCACTCTCTATATCAAATCTATATCTAATCTATAATATATGTGTATATATATATATATTTTTTTTTTTTTGAGGTAGGGTCTCCCTCTAGCCCAGGCTGACCTGGAATTCACTGTGTAGTCTCTGGGTGACCTCCAACTCACAGTGGTCTCCTACCTCTGCCTTCCTAGTGCTGGGATTAAACACGTGAGCCACCACACCCAAGTAGTGGGCGTTTTTTAAGAAAACAATTATAATGATTTAGAGGGCAGTTTTTACTGTCCTTTTGATAAATGTTATGTTATCTTGGAATATGTCATGAAATGTCTTGGTTTCTGTAAATGAATTCTTTCTTGAAAGTAATTTCAGTATGCATCAAACCTGCTTTGTTTGTTCTTATTTTAATGACTTGGGCTTGAGAGATGGATCAGTGTACAAAAGCATGAGTACCAGAGGTTTAATGCATAGTACTCATGGAAATTGCCAGTGCTGGGGAGGCAGAGACAGCATCTCCAGCCTGCTCAGCAGCTAGTCTATCTGAATTGATAACTAGGTTCAGTTAGAGGCCCTACCTCAGAACAAGTGGAAAGTGACTGAGAAACACCTAACACTGAGCTCTGATCTCCACACGCACACAAAATAAACAAATAACACATTTTTTTCCTCTTCAGATTGTTTGTTCAGTTATTTGACCAAACATTTATTAGATGCCTATTTCTGTGTTGGGCTCCTTTCTTGTTACATGCTGATGTTTGAGGTAAAAATATGATAGTGCTGTTTCCTTCTGGTGCTAACTTACGTGCAACATCCAAATTCCCTTAGTTACATTGGAGCTGGTCATGGTGGCAAACACCTTTAATCCAGCACTCAGGAGGCAGAGGTGGGAAGATTGCAGTGAGTTCCAGGTCTGCCTGGGCTAGAGTGAGATCCTACCTCGAAAAACCAAAAAACAGCAGCAGCAGCAGCAGCAGCAGCAACAACAACAACAAAAAAAACAAGCCTGGGGTTAGAGTGATGGCTCAGCAGTTGAAGTTGCTTGCAGAGTCTTATAAAGTTCTTATGATTCCCCAGTGCTCATGGAAAGCCAGATGCACAAAGTGGTGAATGTATCTAGAGTCTTTCCTTTGCAGTGATAGGAGGCCCTAGGGGCCATTTTCTCTATCACTCTCCCCTTTCCTTCCCTTCCTCCCTCTTGTAAAATTACAAGGACTGTAATCATTTGGGCTTCTTAAGTTGTTTTTGTATAGAAATATATATTAAAATTTTTAAAATTTCCCGGATTCATTTAAACTTTTACGTTATCTAAAGTGGTTAGATCATTGGAATGAAAACATGTAAACCCAGTCTGGCTTCACTTTGCTTCCATGTTGACTTGTTATCTAAAGTGGTTAGATCATTGGAATGAAAACATGTAAACCCAGTCTGGCTTCACTTTGCTTCCATGTTGACTTGTCTCCCTTGACATCTAGAGAGATGGCTCAGTGGTTAAAGCACTTGGCCTGCAAAGTTTGAGGTTCGAGTCCCCTTTACCATGGAAAGCCAAATACACATGCATGTGGAGTTTGTTTGCAGTGGCTGGAGGCCCTGGCGTACCATTGTCTATCTGCCCCCTTCTCTCCAAAAAAAAAAAAAAAAGTGTGTGTCTTTAAGAAATGCAGTTTAGCTGGGTGTAGTGGTGCATACTTTAATCGCAGCACCAAGAGGCAGACGTAGGAGGATTACTGTGAGTTGTAGGTCAGCCTGAGCTAGAGTGAGACTATATGGGGGGGAAAAGGAAAAGAAATATTAAAAAAAAAAAAAACAAGAGGTCTGGGGAGATGGTTCAGTAGTTAAAGGCTTGCAAAACCTGGTGGCTCAGATTTATTTCCCAACTAGAGTTCCTTTGCAATGGCAGGAGACCCTGGAGTACCCATACTCTTCTTCTTTCTCTCTCTGCTCACAAATAAATACATATTTAAAAAATACAGGGTCTGAGGAAGATCACTTAGTAATGCTAACCCTTATAAGCATGAGGACCTGAGCTTGATTTCCATTACTCCCATAAAAGTGGTAGGGGCTCGGCTCAGGCCTTTAACACCAGCACTTGGGAGGCAGAAAGAAGTAGGAGGATCTCTGTGAGTTAGAGCCCACCCAGAGACTACATAATGAATTACAGGTCAGCCTGGGCTAGAGAGAGAGACCCTAACTCAAAAACCAAAAAATAAAAAAGTTGATGTTAGGTGCTTTTAATAATCCATTGCTGGGTCTCACTGGCCAGCCAGTCTAGCCAAATTGGCAAGCTCCCCGGCCAGTGAGAGACCCTGTCACAAAAAAAAAAAAAAAGAAAAAGAAAGGTGGCGGGTGTTCCTGAGGAAGGACAACTGAAGTTGTACTTTGGCCTCTACACACAAAGTGCAGTATGCACTCGGAGCCACACTGTGCTGTGTGAAAGTGAGACCCTGCCTAAAAGGGGGGGGGGGGGGCTAGAAACATGGCTCAGAAGATTAAGGTACCTGATTGTAAAACCTATAACCCTGGATTCAGTTCTCCAGCTACCCGTGTAAGGCACACACAGAAAGTGGCACATTTGTTTGCAGAGGCTAGAGGTTCTGGCTCACCCACATTTGCTTTTGTGGTGTTTTTAATTGGGGGGGGGGGGTCCAACATCTCACTCTAGCCCAGATCCTCCTACCTGTCTTTAATGGGTGCTAGGATTAAAGGCATGTGCCTCCACGCCCAGTCTGTCTGCTTCCTTCCCTCCTTCCTCCCTTCATGCCTTCCTTCCTTCCTTTTTTGAAAGATTTTATTTTTATTTACATATTTGTAAGGAGAGAGTGATAGCTTTTGGGTATGATAGGGCTCATGCCACTGCAAACTCCAGATGCATGTGCCACAGTGTGCATCTGGCTTTACATGGGTCTTGGGGAATTGCAGGCCAATAGGTTTTGTATTCAAGTGTCTTTAAGCAATGAAAGATACCTCCCCAGCCCCAGAAATAATTTATTTCAGAGTTATTATTGAGCTTAAGGAAAGAAGCAGAGGCTAGAGGTCTTAATAAACAGCTTAAGAGAAGGGAAAAAAGCAAAGCTAGTTTAAAAACAGTGTCTTTAAGTTACTTGTGAATTACATTTGCACAGTCTAATTACAGTTGAATGTATAAATGCCTTCAAATTAGTTTTAAGCAAGTTGCTGTGGCCTAATGTAACTATAAATCAGTTTGCAGGTATATTTGCATGCTTATTGCACTCAGCGTCATGTAAAATGAAGATTTTGTAATTTGTATGGAGATAACTGGGCTTTGTTTACAGAAAGCCACAAAGAAGACTGATAAACCCAGACTAGAAGATAAAGATGATCTAGATGTGACAGAACTCTCCAATGAAGACCTTCTGGATCAGCTTGTGAAATACGGGGTGAATCCTGGACCTATTGTGGGTATGTTGAGAAAACGTCAAGTCATTTTTCCCTCTAGCCCACTAGAGAGAATTTGGGTTTTAAGGGACCAGTCTGTTACTAATCATTTATGATTAACCAAGACTTTAGTTTCCTTTATTCTTTAAGTGTGGGCAATAAAATTAGAGAAATATAGTAGATGATATAATATATAACCTGTTGATATTTTTTAATCTGGTGCTCAAATCATATTATCTTGTGTGATTATATGGGTATTATTGGACAATTGAAAATATGAGCTAGTGTAACTGCCCTATTTACCCATTAGTACAACTTGGTGTGTTTTGTTTTTGTTTTTGTTTTAGCCAGGCTGACCTGGAATTCATTATGTGGTCTCAGGGTGGCCTTGAACTCACTGCAATCCTCTGCCTGTGCCTCATAAGTGCTGGGATTAAAGGTGTGCACCACCATACCCAACTACAGCTTGTTATTTAACTCCTAACATAGTTCCATTTTATAGTTAGTATTAAAGTATGCTTTTGCTGGGCATGGTAGCTCACGCCTTTAACCCCAGCAATCCCAGCACTTACAAGGCAGAGGTAGGAGGATTGCTGTGAGTTCAAGGCCACCCTGAGACTACATAGTGGATTCCAGGTGTCAGCCATGCCACTAGGATGAATCTCCAAACCAGGCACGATTTGGGGAGTGTTGTAGTCAGCTTTCTAGTTGCTGCACAGAAAGGACCCAAACAAAAATGGCTTGTGGAGGAAAGGGTTTATTTGGCTTATGGACCCGAGGGGAGACTCCATGGTGACAGGGGAAATGATGGCATGAGCAGAGGGGTGGACATCACCTCTGCCACAGAACTGGAAACAGTGGCAGGAAGTGCCAAATGCTGGCAAGGGGGAGCTGGCTTATAACCCCATAAGCCTGCCCCCAACAACACAGCTCCATCGAGGTTGTAAAACTCAAACTGCCATCATCTGAGGATCGATTACCCAGAACACATTCATTTGTTTGTGGGGGACACCTGGATCAAACCATGGCAGTCTGCCCCTGACCCCCACAAACTAATAATCTTAAATGATGTAAATGCAATGTGTTCAGCTCAACTCTTAAGTCCCCACAGCTTTCAACTGAGCCATAATACCAAAAATAAACCCGTAATGGCACAGAACATTCACTCTGCAAAATATGGGCACAGCAAAAACAGATTGAACCAATACAAGATTTAAAACAAGCAGAGCACCATCAATCTCTAACTCCAAGTTCAATGATTCTAACCAATAACAAGTCTCTTATAGATTCATTTCCGCCCCTCCAGCTTGGCTACTCACAGTCTGGGAAAACTTCATCTGGTGCTGGCAGCTCGCCTTGGCACCCATCCATAGGGGGAGGGGAGAGAGGAGAGATTGGGCTAGAGTGTAACCCCACCTTGAAAAAATACAAGATAAATAAAAGGTCCTGGGCTTGAGAGTTGGCTCTGTAGTAAAGGTGCTTGCTTGCAGAGCCTGCCAACTCAGGTTTGATTTCTGCAGTACCTACACAAAGCCAAATGCACAAAGTGGTGCATGCATCTGGAGTTTGTTTGCAGTGGCAAGAAGACCTGGTATGCCCATAGTCTTTCCCTCCCTCTCTGCAAATAAATTAATAGTTAAATGAATAAATTAGAAGTCCTGTCTTGATTGAAATTCAAGGATGGTTACCCCAAAGAACAAACTCAAAAGAGACAATGTTAAAAAAAAAACTACATAGATGTCTGCCATTTGGTTACTTTAGGGTAGTGATGATTTTGCAAAGTTGATGGCTCTAGCTTTGAGGGTTTGCCAGTAGACTCGTAAAGAGAAAAATCCACTTTGATCTTTAGAGTATAAGATTTAGAGTGCTGGAGATTTGGAAGTTTTTATTAGAAGTATAGTTGTAAATGCTGATTTAGAATAATGTATGCACTGTTCACATATAGATAAGCTTATGAATGCAATTATCAACAGACATTTGGTAGTTTTTGTAAAATTGTAAAAGGGAGACCTTAAAAAATATGAGCATATCAATATATGCTAAATTACATGTTGGTGTACAAACTATCTCTGACTGTTAATATTTCATTCTGAATATGTGTTATGTATCATCAGTTCAGTCACAGAAATTAAGGAAAGATGTTCAAGGCCACCCCGAGACTACATAGTGAATTCCAGGTCAGCCTGGTCTAGAGTGAGAACCCTACCTTGAAAAAAAAAAAACAAAAAGAAATTAAGGAAAGATGTACATCTGTATATATTGTATATATAATACACAGAGAAAGCTAGTATAAAGCAGAAAATAAGATATTTAAGTTCGGGGCTGGAGAGATGGCTCAGTGGTTTAGGCTGAGCTTGCTTGCAAAGCCTAACAACCCGGTTTCAGTTCCCAAGTACCCATGTAAAACCAGATTCACAGAGTGGCTTATGCATCTGGAGTTTTGTTTGCAGTGGCAGGAGACCCTTAGGCATGTCCCCCTGCAAATAATTTAAAGATTATTAGGGGGGAAAAAAAACTGGTTTTTTTTTTTCTAACTTCTATAAGGTGAGTGAAATGACAATAGATAGCTTTCATAACACATTCCTAGCAATGATAGATAAGCAGCATTACAATGAATAGTGGGTAATCTCCAGTGAAACGTAGGTTAGTCTATATGTTATTAAAAGAGACATTGTAATCTCATATTAAAATCCAAGAAAACAGACTAGTTAATTTCCGGTCAGCCTCAACTAGAGCAAGAATCCTACCTCAAAGAGCCCCCCCCCCAAAAAAAAAAAAAATCAAAAACACCTAGTTTAGAACATTATGGCCAGGGTGATGGCTCAGGGGTTTTACGAAGCCTGGCATGCACATAATGCTAGGTGCACAAAGTGGCACATGCCTCTGGGGTTTAGTTGCAGAGGCAAGAGATCCTGGCATGCCCATCCTTTTTCTCATTCTTTCAAATAAAGAAGAAAAAAATTTAAAGGAACATTATGCATTTTTAAAAAGTATTTGGCTGGGCATGGTGGCACACACCTTTATTCCTAGCAGTCAGTAGGCAGAAGTAGGATTGCCATGAGTTTGAGGCCAGCCTGAGACTACATAGTGAATTCCTGGTCAGCCTGGGCTAGAGTTAGACCCTACCTCAAAAAAACAAAAAAAAATTTTCTATTGGGAGAGAGTGAATATGAGTGAGTCAGTGCCTCTTGCCACAGCAAATTCCATGAGTGTGTGCCACTTTATGCATATGACTTTCTATGGGTACTGGAGAGTTGGACCTGGGCCAGCAGGCTTTACAAAAAAAAAGTGCCTTTAACCACTTAGCCATCTCTCCAGCCCAAGAACATTATGTGTTTTTTTTTTTATGGGTGTGTGTGAGTGACTGCACATGAGTGCACATGGTCAGTGTCTTCCTCAGTTGCCTTCCATTCATTCTTGTTGAACCTAGAGCTCACCAGTTGATTAGACTAGATAACCAGCAGGCCCTCGGGATCCTCCTGTCTCCACCTCCCCAGCTCTGGAATCCAAACTACTCCTCGTGCTTTAGTGGTAGGGACATGTCATGGTTTGATCCAGGTGTCCCCCACAAACAAATGAATGTGTTCTGATAGATTGATCCTCAGCTGATGGCGGTTTGGGTTTTACAACCTCGATGAAGCTGTGTTGTCAGGGGCGGGCTTATGGGGTTATAAGCCAGCTTCCCCTTGCCAGAATTTGGCACACCTTCCTGCCGCTGTTTGCAGTGCTGTGGCAGAGGTGATGTCCACCCCTCTGCTCATGCCATCGTCTTTCCTGCCAGGATGGAGTCCCGTCCTGTGTGTCTCCCCCCCTCCCCCAGTCCGTAAGCCAAATAAACCCATTCCTCCACAAGCCGCTTTGGGTTCTTTCTGCACAGCAACTAGAAAGCTGACCACAATAGCACACTAGTCCTGTTCTCAGTCCCTACCTTGTGGATTGTTTTTAAGCACTTGAGGGAAGGAAAAGTGCTAGTAAGTTCATAATGCTGCCAGAACTAAAGGAAGTTTCCTTAATACAGGAACAACTAGGAAGCTATATGAGAAAAAGCTATTGAAGCTGAGGGAACAAGGAACAGAATCACGATCATCTACTCCTCTACCAACAATTTCTTCTTCAGCAGAAACTACAAGACAGAATGGAAGTAATGACTCTGACAGATACAGTGACAATGAAGAAGGTAAAACTTATGTAATTTTTTTCAGACTTGATAAGATATAATGACCATGAATATGATAATTTTAACAATATTGGCAAGATACATATTATATATGTTTTCTATTACCTAAAATTGCCATTTAACTCTTTTATTTCAAATTTGTTTTGTGAAAGCAAAGTTTCTTCTACTTGTTCCCATTATCACATCCACAAGAGACCACATTAATTTCATGTTTATCTTCCCAGTTCATTTTAATACTTAGTCATCAGTCTAATGCATGCCACTGTTTTGTAGTTTTAACAATTCTAGAAATGATTTCCCAAGTCTTATTTGTGTCTTTATTCCATGATAGAGTTTTGGATCTAATCCTTGTCTACCTGTATGTTTGTTCTTGTAATTAATGAGCATGCTAGCTAGCATTTGGATATTAGGTACTTTCTGTGTTCTCTATTGGTAGGCATATAAGTTGTTTATACATTTTGTTAGATTATCTGATTTTATGGCAACTTTGAAACAAGTATTTTGACCATATTTATGTTTTTTTAATTGACCATGATTTTAACTATTTTTGAGAATAGGGTATGTAATTTTTTCCCCAATATTATTGCAATTTGATGTTTATGAACTTTTGTGATTTTTTTTAAAAAAAATTTGTGAATATCTAATTTGACTAAAATTGCCTGTATCTCCATGTAAACTGCCTTCTAAGGCACAGTCTTACCACATTTGTTTCTGAGAATATGAACTATAGTCTTTTCCTTCAACAGCACTATTTTAGCAAAGAGGCAAAGAATAAATTCAGCTCACTACAAGTAATACTTAAACTTCCTGCCTCTTTTGCCTCTACAGGAAAGAAGAAAGAACACAAGAAAGTGAAGTCCACTAGGGAGTTTGTTCCTTTTTCTGAACTTCCAACTACTCCCTCTGGTGGATTTTTTCAGGGTATTTCTTTTCCCGAAATCACCCGTCCTCCTTTGGGCAGGACTGAACTACAGGCAGCTAAGAAAGCTCGTACTTCTAAGGGAGACCCACCTAGGGAGCCTGTTGTTGGCACAACCTTGCCTGGAAAGGGACAGATGCAGAAGTTAGCCTCTTCCAAGTCTAGCCATGAGAGATGCTTAGAGAAAAGGTCTTCGGCATCTTCTCAGCATGAACTCACTGCTATGCTGGTCTCTGCTGCAGCTTCTCCTTCACTGATTAAAGAAACCACTACTACTTACTGTAAAGACATAGTGGAAAATATTTACCGTGGAGGGAAAGGTAGACTTCAACCATCATGTGGTGAGGGGTCCAGTATGTCAGATGAGTCAGTTCTCTCAACTGAAAGAGAAGTACTAGAAGAGTCAGAGAGATCCCATGTGATTTCTCCACCACTTGCTCAGGCAATCAAAGATTATGTCAAATCTCTGTTAGTCCAGGGTGGGGTGGGAAGCTTGCCTGGGCCATCTAATTCTTTGCCCATATTGGATATAGAAAACATATGCAAGAGAATTAGCTGCTCCACCTTTCAAGAATCTGAATCCCTGTCTCCTCCCCGGAAAATTCCTAAAGTCCTTGAGGAGTCAGTGGAAGAAAGACATTCAAGTTCCTCCATGGCATTCCAGAATATACCTGGATCTGAACATGTGTCTTCCCTTGCCAAAACTGTTGTCTCTCAGTCACTCAGTACCTTAGGAGTAGAAGTTTCTAAGCAGTCCCAGCATGATAATAGAGATGCTTCCGAGTTGTCTTTCCCCTTGCATGAATCTATTTTAAAAGTAATTGAAGAGGAGTGGCAGCAAATGGACAGGCAGCTGCCTTCATTGGCATGCAAGTATCCAGTTTCTTCCAGGGAGGCAGCAGGGATATTTCAGGTTCCCAAAGTAGATGAGGAAGTCCTAGGGTTGATTTCAGAAGCCGCCTCTGCTGGTGACTCCAGTGAGTCTTGTGACCAACACTTGGACTTAGCTCTCTGTAAATCTTATGAAGTTGCAGCATCAGCATTGCAGATTGCAACCCACACTGCCTTTGTAGCTAAGGCTATGCAGGCCGATATTAGTCAGGCTGCACAGACTCTCAGCTCAGATCCTAGTCGTGCGCACCAGGCACTTGAGATTCTGAGCAGAACTTATGATGCAGCTTCCTATCTCTGTGAGGCTGCATTTGATGAAGTGAAGATGGCTGCCCGAACCATGAGATCTTCTACTCTCGGTCGCCGTTATCTCTGGCTGAAGGATTGTAAAATTAATCCCACTTCTAAGAATAAGTTGGCTGTTGTTCCCTTTAAGGGTGGAACATTATTTGGAGGAGAAGTAGCTAAAGTAATTAAAAAGCGTGGAAATAAACACTAATAAAGTAAAGGATAAGGACAGGTGTTTTGGGATCTTTTTAGTCTTCAGGTTGGGTTAACTTCAAGGGGATGGCTTACACTCACCATGTTAGAGGATGAATTCCCTATACAGAGCCAAGGGTTTTTGTTGTTTTAGGCTTTATTTAGATAGAAAACCTTGTATAATTTAAGCTCAATAGAGCACATATTTGTCACATGGAGAGTATGCTGCTTTCTGTTTCTCTTGCATTTTTGCAACTCTTCAAAACTAAGAAATAATTCCAGCAATTAAATACAAGTAGGAACTTCTCTGTTTTCAATAGTATATATGTATTACTTTATGCCTAGGATAGAATCAAAATTTATTACACATTCAAAATAATAACCTTAATTCTTTTTTATATTCATGGCTAAGTATCTTCACTTTCTAGACATGTCTACACTTTTGTTCTTATGCTCTTACTTTTGTTTGTTTACTTCAGTCATCAACATCCTTTATAATACTCTAGATCAATATAACTCAAGTGCCAGTCCACAAACTTACTGACTAGATAGGCATGCCTGGGAATTTAAACCCAGGGGAGTGGGACTGTAGCTCAATTACAAAGCATGTGCTCACAACGTACGTGACTCTGGGTTCATTCCCAGCACCAAAAAAAAAAAAATTTTTTTTTAAGATTTTGACATAGAGGTATAATTTAGACCAATAACAGGATTTATTTTGTAGTAAACTTTTATTACTAGAAAAAGCAACGTACAGTGTGCATTATGGTGGAGATGCTTTGTCCCTGCAGCGCAATGGACCACATGCACTGAGAACACTATCTGGTATATTGCACACTCACTGTCACTATTTTGTCATGAATAAGACACTAACAAGATGGGGCTTTTATTTTCCTTTAAAATTTATTTCAAGGTATGTTGTATATTCCATGGATGGTTAAACGTAAGAATCTGGATGCTGAAAGTAAATTTAAATTTTTTTAAAGCCTTAAGAATTCTTACTATATCCTAGTATCTGTATAAAGTAATGTATAATCCTGTTTTCATTTGTATAGTAAGGTAAGATAGCGTGACTGTAGAAGCACTGATTAAAACAGTAGTCTTAAAAACAAGATACGGTCCCATGAATATATGTCTTACCATTACCATGTTCTTGGACTACACATTCCATCTTTGCAACTTTCTGGGAATAATTTTGTTACTTGTCTTCTGCATTGTACATGTATACATGTACCTACTAAGTGCTGTGTGATTTTTTTTTTTAAATGTATTCCTGTAGCATGCATCTACAAACTCAATAAAGATGTTAAATTTGAACAGTTTGTGTGGTCTCCAGAAACATGTTGTATGTGTGCTTTACTCTTGGAGTTTCAACACGTTGAATATTTGTAGATGAACATCCTTTTTCCATTTCATCATTGAAACTCACTTGACATTCCAGTGGTATTGAAAAATATTTTCATTGTTGCATGGCTTTTCCACTGTTTGAAGACTGTGGTTGGGTTTTTTTGTTTTTGGGTTTTTGTTTTGTTTTGTTTTGGGTTTTTTTTTTTTTTTTTTTTTTTTGGTTTTTCAAGGTAGGGTCTCGCTCTAGTCCAGGCTGACCTGGAATTCACTATGTAGTCTCAGGGTGGCCTTGAACTCATGGCAATCCTCCTACCTCTGCCTCCCCAGTGCTGGGATTAAAGGCGTGCACCACCACGCCTGGCGAAGATTGTGTTTTTAATTGGTTGCTGGAATCTGCTTTGCAAGTAGGTTCTTTATAATTCAGATTCTGAGTTACCAAAGAATAAAAGTATTTTATAATACTAAAGATCATATTAAACATAGATTTGATAGATCCAGATTTATTAATAGAAGTGTTGGGAGATGGAGATAGAAGAGATGGCTTAGTCTTCATGATTGATTTATATTTCATTTATTTTTGAGGTAGGGTCTTGTTCTAGCCCAGGCTGACCTGGAATTCACTATGTATTCTCAGACTGGCTTCGAATTCACAGAGATCCCCCTGTGCTGAAATTAAAGGCATGTGCCATCACACCCAGTAAAAGTCACATTCTTTTGTGGGAAACCTGGGAGTACTTTCTTCACTGACTAGTAGTATTAGCCTGGAAAGTTGGCAAGACATAACAGTCTTTATCACTTTATAGCATAGCTACATTGAGGTTATGCAAAAAACAAAACATAAAAATCCTAAAGACTGGCCTTGAACTCGAGTCCTCCTGTCTCAGCCTCCCAGGCACTGGAATTACAGGTGTATACCACCAGCACAGCTGGCAGGAAGTTAATTTTTGTGCCTGTTTTTAAAATTCTAGGTCTTTTAAGTTGAGATAAAATCAAGACTAGAAGAATTGGGATATTTTCTCATCTCTAAAAATCTATGTTCTTTGTGTTGTTGGCCTAATGGCTATTGTGGTGATGTGAAGTCATAGTAGTGGTCATCTTCAAAGAAGTATTATTGTTACGAGGAAAGAGAAGTGACCTGTGAGTGATTGTAGGTGTTTTGTGAACAAGATTCTTACTTACCTCAGTTGGTTTTGTGTTTGGTGTTGGGTTTTTTTGGTTTTTTGTTTTTTTTTGCGGGGGGGGGGGGTTGTAACTACATCCAAAAAAGAGGGTTATATAATTGTTTATTTTGGTGCTAGAGTTGAACTCAGGGCCTCATGCATGCTAAGCATGTCCTGTCAGCTGCATCCCCTCGTCAAGGAGAGACTTATATGAACATTGGTAGTTACCATTTTGTATTAGTAAATTGGTGTCATATAGGCATTTTCACTTTTAAAATTCTATAGCTTTCCCCCTTCCACATGCTAGATTTTAATCTGATAAACTAACCCTTGTGCTATAGCAGTACTATGTGGATAAAACGACAGCAACTTCTCTCATTGAGGTTGGTTTCAGAGAAAAGCCTCCACAGGAGCAGGCCTAATTCACTTTTATGTAAAAGGTTATCAGTCTGGGGATTTTTTAAAAAGGAAAGAATAGGAAGGAGTAATCAGATCAGACAGTGGAGATACTAAAATGGAGTAAGGTCTTTTTCAAAAAATTTAAAAACATTGTATTAAACAGTTTTGCTCTGTTGAGTTAATACCAATAAATAAATTTCTGTTCTCTTGTGCCTAAAACTAGGGTTCCAAACTGATATTGGGAAAACATAATTTATATGTTTCAGAGAATAATGGTTTGTCCAATGTTATTTCCAGACTCTAAACTAGAGCTCAAGCTTGAGAAGAGAGAACCACTCAAGGGCAGAGCAAAGACTCCAGTAACACTCAAGCAAAGAAGAAGTGAGCATAATCAGGTATCTTGAGTTTTATGATCGCTGTTAGGAGGCAGAAGGAATCTGACCACACTCATCTGTCTTGTGCTTTGACCTATGATTAATAGAATCTAGATTCCAACCCAGTAAACTTAATTTCATTGTTAAATGGCACCGGAAATCTATACTTGGTGCAATTTGTCAGTAACATAGTCTGTGTTCACTATAAAAGCAAGTGTTTGAGAAATACTTCATTTATGTTTGTTTATTCTTTGGTGTGGTTCAAGGTTAGTCGTAATACCTCGGTGTTCCCTTTGAGTTGTGGGTTGAACCCAGCATAGGCAAGGGCTCCTACCTCCGCATTTCCTTTTTAGAGAAATAGTTCACAGGCAGACATGTACTTTTGCTAGAACCTCTTTGAAAGGCAAGATAGTTTTAGGCTTGTGTCTGTTTCTAGATGTCTGACTGCTTTTCTTTTGGTTTCTGCTTTCCTTGGGGTTCATCAGTGTTCCAAGCCTCATTGTTTTCTCTGCTTTTTCTAGAAAAAAATTTACTTTTTTATTGTGTAAGAGTCAGGATACAGTTTTCAGAAGGGAAATAATAGCCAAGGGGGATATAAGCATAAATATAAACACATTAGTTTACAGAGAATAAATTATTGGCTGAAGTTCAGCATTAGTTTGATTGACAATGTAAGACAGCTATCTGTAAGTTCTTTTTCCTTATCGTTACTCTAGCGGGAAAATTTGTCTAGTTGCTTGATTATCTTTTCCATGTTCTATCAGTCTTAGTTTTTTTGTTTGTTGAGTTTTTGAGGTAGGGTCTCACTCTAGCCCAGGCTGACCTGGAATTCACTATGTAATCTAAGGGTGGCCTCAAACTCACGGTGTTCCTCTGAACCTCTGCCTCCCAAGTGCTGCGATTAAAGGCATGTGTCACCATGCACTGCTCTTTTTATTTTTTTGATATAGGGTCTAACTATGTAGACCTTGCTGGCCTTGAACATGTAGCAATCTTTCTGCCTCTGCCTCCTAAGTGCTGATATTACAAGTGTCTGCTACCATGTTCAGATTTTTTCAAATCTGCATTCAAATTCCCCTGGTCTCAAAAATGTCTAATTTGAGCCAGGCGCACGCCTTTAATCCCAGCACTCGGGAGGCAGAGGTAGGAGGATTGCCATGAGTTCAAGGCCACCCTGAGACTACACAGTGAATTCCAGGTCAGCCTGGGCTAGAGTGAGACCCTACCGAGAAAAAAAAAAGTCTAATTTATGAGTACACTGTGCAAATCATAGTCCACATACCATGTTTATTATTATTATTATTATTATTATTATTATTATTATTATTATTTTGGTTTTTCGAGGTAGGGTCTCGCTCTATCTAGCCCAGGCTGACCTGGAATTCACTATGTAGTCTCAGGGTGGCCCTGAACTCACGGTGATCCTCCTATCTCTGCCTCCCGAGTGCGAGTGCTGGGATTGTGTGCCACCACACCCGGCTTTGTTTAATTAATTAATTTTTTAATACTTTTATTTATTTTTTTAATATTTTATTCATTTTCAAGCAGAGAGAGAGAGCGCACCAGGGCCAGCTCCTTGTGGGTCTGGCTTATGTGGGTCCTGGAGAATTGAACCCGGGGCCTTAGGCACTGGAAGCAAGTGCCTTAACCACTGAGCCATCTCTCCAGCCCTAATTAGTCTTTAAAATAGGAAATCTACACTTTACAGCTGTTTTTTTCCTCCCTGTACATCATCACAATATTTTATATCATCTAATCTGCTCCACTATACCCTGTGTATCCTGTAAGCAGGGTTAAATCTATAGCACGCCTGTGCACCATGCTTTTCATTGATGATAGAAAGGTAGTCTTATCTATTAGAATAGCCTCTGGCTATGGACAGTGGGAATGTAGCTGGTGGCTGACATTGGAGCGCAGATCTGAGGGGCTGGTTTGGATTTGGATCCAGTTTTGGCAAGACGAATGATACTGTAGCCTTTAGGAGGAGGCACCTGAATGCCTTTGGTGATGCTTAACTAATTTGCAAAAGTTCAGATGTTGAAAGATATCCATCTGTTATTCTTTGCTACCTTTTTTGTTTTTAAAGGCTCTAAAGCCTTTTTAGATGATTTTTGCCTATTTGAAGTTTTTTCAAATGATTTTATTTCTTTATATAAGAACTGGGAGAGAACTTTTTTTTTTGCCTTTTACTAGCCAATTTTCAAGCTAAAAGTATCCCAGTCATTTCAGAGTGATCAATACTATATATATATATAATTTTTTTAGCACATTAGATTTGTGATCAATTACAAGCATTACGTTCTCCCTTTGCCTCTCTGGGATTGAACCCAGTGCTCCATACATGCAATCTACCACAGAGCTACGTGGAGATAAGATCTTCCTTTTTCCTACTCTGTCCTCTCCCTCCCTTCTGAAAGAAGAGTATATTATGAATACCTGATATTTATAAAGACATATTAACTTCTGTGTGCTATATTTGGATCTCTTAGGTTGAGAGATTCTGTTCCTTAGTTCTTTGAATGATACTTATCTAGGTAGCACATTGCAGGTTTCACAACAATGCTCATAAAGCTACTACATACAGTTGAGTTTTGTGTCTCATTGGGCAATAGTGAGAAGTTGTTTCTTTATAGGGTTTTTCCCCCTTTTGTTAAAAAAAAATTGCAGTACAGGACTGGAAAGATGACTTAGCAGTTAAGGTGTTTGCCTGCAAAGCCTAACAACCTAGGTTTGTTTCCCCAGTACTTATGTAAACCCAGATGCACAAAGTGGCTCGTGCATCTGGAGTTCATTTGCATGGCTAAAGGCCCTGGCAGCCCATCCTATCTATTTCTCTTCACTCTGTCTCTCTCTACATATATATATATATATATATATATATATATATATATATATATATATATATATATATATTTTGCAAATGTAGTAGATGAGGTTTTAGGCAAATAAGAAAACTCTGCCTTATATCTTTGTTCTTTCCATGTATAGAACATTTTTACTAAGCTTTGTTTTTTTTAATTTTTAAATATTTTTATTTATATATTTTCAAGGAGAGCGAGAGAGCACGAGAGGATGCCAGGACCTCTAGCCATTGCAAAGAAAACCCAGACACATGTGTCAGTTTGTGCATCTGGCTTTACATGGGTACTGGGGAATTGAACCCTGGTCCATAGGCTTTGCAGGCAAGCACCTTAACCGCTGAGCCATCTCTCCAGCCCTAAGCTTTGTTTCCTATTTTTCTTTTTCTAAATTTATATTTATTTTATAGGGAATAGTACCAGGGTCTCTTGCTGCTATTGTAAACTAAACACCAGATGCTTGTCACTTTTTGCTTCTGACTCTTATCTGGGTGGCTAGGGAATTGAACCCAGGCTGGCAGACTTTGCAAATAAGCACCTTTAATCACTGTGACATCTTCCCAGCCCCCAATGTTGTATTTTTTAATTGACAACTTTTATAACACATAATGTATTTTGGTCATGATCCTGTTCCATTACTTTCTTTTGATCTCCTTGCCTTACCCACTTGCACTGAATCCCTTTTTTATAGCTAGTTCCTCTCTTTATTTATTTATTGGGGCAGGTTTTTCACTCTTGCCTGAGTGGACCTGGGACTCAGTAGCCCCAGGTTGTCCTCATGTTCATGGAGATGCTCCTATCTCCGTCTCCCAAGTGCTGGAACTAAAGGTGTGCACCACTGTGATGTCTTTTTATTTTTGACCTCCTCCATCATCCATGACAGCTTGTTGATGGGCCCCGTCTTGTGCAGTTAACAACGAATGTAGAGCCTACTTCATGTGCAGAAGACAGCATTCCAAAGCACTCTTCCCCATTCTTTGGCTCTTACATTCTTTCTGCCCCCTTCTCTGAAATTGTCCCTGAGCCTTGATAGAAATCTGTCCTTCAGCATTTTGTTGAGTTTCGAGTCTCCTTGGTATTCACTACCATCTGAAAAAGAGAAGTTTCTCTAGCCAAAAGTGGAAGCAGCACTGTTTTATGGACATAAATATTTAGAGGACAATTTGATGGGCACAATATATCCATTTAGCCAAGCAACAGTAGTAGCTTCCCCTTAAGGCCTATAGCCTTCCCATCTATAGGCTTTTGATTAGGTTTTTAGTACCAGGCATCATATTCTTCCCGTGGAGCAGACCACAACTCCAATCAGAAAATAGCTAGCCCCATAACATACATGCCACTGTTGCACCGTGGGGCACATCTTGCCTGGCTCCCAGTGTGTTCTCGAAGGATGCATAGCACTTTCAGCAGTGTAACGGCTAACCAACAAGGAGAAAGCTTCCAGCTCACTTCTAGCCTGATTGTGTGTGTCTGCACATATGCATGTATAAATTTTTGTTGTTTGTTTTTTGAGGTAGAGTCTCATTCTAGCACAAGCTACCTGGATCTCCCTCTGTAGTCACAGACTGGCCTCGAACTCACAGCAATCCTCCACATCTGCCTCCAGAGGGCTGGGATTAAAGGTGTGTGCCACAATGCCCAGCTTTTTGTAAATATCTGGATTTGTGTTTGCTCTTCTATTTATATAAAAGGCGACCTGCTTTATACATTCTTTTCATCTGTCTTAGAACTCACTCCAAATCAAAGCACAGCTATCTTCCTTGTTTTGTACAGCTGCATTCTATGTGTTTCAGTTTATGGACCTATTATAATTGATTCAGACATTTCCTTTTAAAGTCTGGCTTTTATATTTTTATTCATTGGATTTATAGCCTTTAATAACCCAGCTGCTGTATTCTCATGGTCCCCAGCTACTGACGGTCTTCTGACCTACTTTCACTTGATAGCTTAATAGAAAGGCAGGGTGGAACGTAGTTTTTTTTTTTTTTTTTTTTTAAGAACATCTTGATGAACACCAGTGGGTTAATCTTTTCAATAGTTGTTTGGCTCATCTTACTAAATATTATTGATTATAGTTTTATTGATTTTTATTTATACTCTCAAAATTAGTGGATGTGATGGTACACTCAGGCAGAAGGAGGAAAATTATGAGTTCAAGGGCAGGGCTGGGATTATAGTGTGTGACCCCCATGCCTGGCACATAATATTTTTTTTTTTGTCTTTTTTTTTTTTTTTAATGGGAGGAAAAGATTTATTGAAGCTACAGATCCAGGGAAAGTTCCATAATGGAAAGAGGCTGGCCCCCTTTCACAGGTCCAAGTAGAGAGAGAAACCCATCATTAACACTACACAGGAAAAAACGAGTAGGGGGGAAGGGAGAGAAATTTCCTTCCCCAAACAGGCAGGTTTTTTTGTTTTGTTTTGTTTTCTTTCTGTTTTTGTTTTGGCAAGCAGAGAGATAGAAATCAGAGAGACAGAGAGTAGGCATATCAGGGCCTCCAGCTGCTGCAAACAAATTCTAGGTACATGCACCACTTTGTGCATTTGGCATTATGTGGGTACTGGGGAATCAAACAAACCCAGGTCGTTAGGCTTTGCAGGCAAGTACCTTAACCACTGAGCAGTCTCCCCAACCCCACTTGGTATTTTGTAAAGCTCCTACTGAGTGATGCTGTGTCTCCAGAATCGAGAACCACAGACAGAACTACTGTTTCCTTCCATTCTCGTAACCAGGAATTGGGTGATGAATAAACACTTGTTAGGAGTTGAATGGTTTGTTAAAATTACATTCGGCAGACACTTCCTAATTAATAGCAAACTAGTGAACCCCAAGGTTCAGATTGTGAATCAAAGTAAAACTCTTAAATAATGTCACTGCAAGTGCAGTAAACACAAAATCAGATTCATAAAGTCTCTGTACCATTGTGGGGTTTCCATAGTAGTGCCTCCAGCCAAATCAGCTACTTATCACAGGTTAAGAGAAAAGTACATCTTTAAATTTAAAGGCCACTGACTTGGACATAAAAATATTAACTTGACAGCAAAGTGCAGTGTAAGCAGGGTACACTGTTACTACTGGAAGTACCTGGGCTGATGGAGTTCAGCTCGTGGTACTGGTGATGGGAGGCCAGGCATTGCTCTGGCCAGGCAGTGTTCTCTACCCCTGAGCCATGTCCTCAGTTACTTTGTTGGGTTTTTTTTTCGTTTTGTTTGGGTTTGAGGAGTTTTTTTCTTTCTTTTTTGAGAAAGGTTCTCACTTTATAGTCTAAGCTGTCCTCATATTTGTGGCAATATGAATATCCCACTCAGCCTCCTAAGTGGAATTATAAGTGTGAGCCACTACGTCTGGCTCCTAAGGTTTTTTGGATTTTTTGGGGGGAGGGGGTTCGATATAGGGTCTCACTCTAGCCCAGGCTGAACTGGAACTCAGTAGTTCTAGGCTGGCCTCGAACTCACATCCATCCTCCCTCCTCTGCCTCCCAAGTGCTGGCATTAAAGGTGTGCCATGTCTGGCTAGTTTTTTGTTTGTTTGTTTGTTTTAATTTTTTTCAAGGAGAAATTAGTCTGGTGCTGGAAAAGCAACAACTGCCTGTCACTATTACCTTTCTGTGTTTCTTCAGTGAGGCAAGAAGAGAATTACAGTTTGGCAATGGCATGTTAGAGGTTTGCATATTTACGAAAGGATTTTCTTGATGCCTAATTTTGATTTTGTTTAGAAAGAAGAAACACTTAAGAAATTTTGAGTTGGGACAGCTGAATTGATGTATAATTCAAACTGATGACAAATGACTTGCATATAAGTCCATTTGTTTGTTTAAATGAAGAGATGCCGCTGCATTGCTAGGGCCAGATAGCAGCGAGTCACAGGAGCAGTGACCATTCACTGTATTAATTTGTGAGCTGCTGTTGGATTCTTTAGTGTTTTTCTACTATCTTGTTTTCTGGTGATTACAAGTCAGTTCATTCAGTACATTTAGAAATATTTTGAGGGCATAGCACTGTTTGTAAATGTTGGCTTTAGAGTTTTTGGCTTCTTGGTGTGCTAATATTGTCATTGTGAAGGTGTTTGATGTTAGAAGGTGACTTTTTAATGTGTCAATGCTTGAATAGAGCTATTCTCAAGCTGGAATAACTGAGACTGAATGGACAAGTGGATCTTCAAAAAGCGGACCTCTGCAGGCATTAACTAGGGAATCTACAAGAGGGTCGAGAAGAACTCCGAGGAAAAGGGTGATGCAAGGCTTACTGCTTAGAACTGGGTTATCGGATTGGTAGGGTTTTAGTGATTATTTTACATTCATTGTTTTTGTTTTGTTTTCAAACTAACAGGTGGACACTTCACAGCATTTTCGTATAGATGGTGCAGTAATTTCAGAGAGTACTCCCATAGCTGAAACTATAAAGGCTTCAAGCAACGAATCCTTAGTAAATATATTTCATAAATTATACAAGTGCTGTTCTTTGTAATTACCCCTTAACTGGAAATGGGGAGGTGGTAAACTTTGGCAAATCTCAACGTTACATTACATTTTAACTGATTTTTTTTTTCCAAATCATTCTGGATTTTGGAATTTTTAAATGTAGCTACTTTATAAAAATGACATTAATTCATTACACAGGAATCCTAAGTACTATAAAAATAATGTTTACCAAATACTTGAATTATAAGGCTTCATATATGAAGCACTGAATGTGTTTCTAGGCTCTGATGCCTACATTTTTATTATGGGAAAGTCAACTATTAGGGAAATGGATTATCTTTTTTTCATTTTAAGTGTCTTACTGTGTTTGGATAATTCTGAGTCTGAATAATTTGAATCTTGGCAGGTTGTCAATAGGTAGACTGGAAATTTCAAGCATGCAGCTCCCATTCCGCCAATCACTGAATTCTCAGACATACCCAGAAGAACACCAAAGAAACCATTGACCAGAGCTGAAGTAAATGAATCCAATTTAGAGCAATGCTATCTATCATTGGTCTTTCAAAAAGTGGGAGGGGACAGAGCTTTCTTTATTGGGCGGTGTGTTTATATGTATGCCTTGATGAGTTTGAAAACAAATTTTATTAGTGAAAATAGAAATTAAAATAGCATGACTTGCTAACAATGCTATCTTATTGCTGCTGTGTTCCTCTTAAGTTCCAGTTTTCAGGGGCGTGGTTATTTGTGTGCTGTTTATAATATGGCCTGTTTGTCATGGACCCGACAAAAGTGCTACTTCTTTTATTAGGAGGCCTAATGATAAAGTAACTTTGTATGGTGCTTTAATTGGTTAACTCCTGCATAACAGCTTTAAAATACTAACTGCATAATGCATTATTACTTTAATGAATCTTCATTGAAGGAGAGAAAATACTGTTTTGATTTGAGCATAAAGGTAAACACAGCAAAACAAGCTGAAAACTTTTTAACTTGGGAAGATTAAGTTGTCTAGTTTAAAATGCATACTAAAATTAAGATCCATGTTAATTATGCATCTTCTATATTTAACCATTGACTTTATCAAAGAAGGCATAATAGGAAGAACAATTCACTTAGTGCTTTATTAATGGAAACAGTAAGGGAACTTATCAGTGCTATCTAATATTGCTGGATGTCTGGCAGTGTTCCTCTGAATAACTATATCAAGATACCCTCAGTGATGGAATGTAAAGAGAGCCTTGGAAATTCATGACTACCTAGATGCTAAATCTGGAAACAACAGTCACACAAGCTAGAATAGATTAGAGGGTATTTTGTCTCTAAAATGTCTGTTTTAAAATGTTTTAATCTTTTTGCATTTGTACTAAATTTTAACTTGTGCTTGTTTCTTTCTTTGTTTTTTACTAGGTGGGAGAAAAAATTGAGGAAAGAAGAGTAGAAAGGGACATTCTTAAGGAAATGTTCCCCTATGAAGCATCTACACCGACAGGAATTAGGTACTGGGATTCACTGAGCCAAATGCAATTCTTCATCCCAGTTATACCTCTGTTCTTAGAGAACAGATTATCCCCCAGAGCATCCAGTTGTTCATGTTCTTATTTACGAACCATTAACTGCATCAAGCTAAAGTATTAAATAAATAAATATTGTACCTACGTTTGTGGGAGGAGGGTGGTTTAGTGGTACTTGGGAGCAAACCCAGGACTTCATGTGATTTAGGCTAGCTCTCTACCACTGAGCTATGCTCACAGTTCCCATACTTTTAAATCAAAACAAATTGAGTTAAAAGGCAGTTAGGTTTTGTAGATTGTTTTTGGTACTAGTAATAGAGTCTAAGGCCTGTGTATGAATATGCATCTAGTTGACAGACTATATTTAGAAATTGTCTTTCAAATTATTTTGGTTTGGTTTAGTTTGAGACAGTTGGGCTGGCCTCAAACTCACAATGTGGACAAGGCAGGTCTTGAACTCTTTTTTTTTTTTTTAAATATTTTATTTATTCATTTTTCAAGCAGAGGGAGGGAGGGAGGGAGAACACCAGGGCTACCACCTTGTGGGTCTGGCTTATGTGGGTCCTGGAGAATTGAACTGGGGGCCTTAGGCACTGGAGGCAAGTCCTTTAACCGCTGAGCCATCTCTCCAGCCCAGGTCTTGAACTCTTGATCCTATATTTCTGTGCTTACAGTTGTGTACCACAATACTCTGCTTGAATTCTTCCTTAGTTGAAAGAGTCACAACCAAAACTACCTTGTATTTTTCTTCTTTCTCCTAACTTACTATCTTTGAAAAGCCTTTAAGGTGGGCAAATATCAGACATGATACATAGCACACGCCTTTAATCCCAGCACTTGGGGAGGCTGAGGTAGGAATGATCACTTGAGTTCCAGGTTAGCCTGGGCTAGAGTAAGAAGACCATGCCTCAACAAAGGGTGGGGGGGGAGGAAAGCCAGGGAAGGTGAATCAACACCTGTACTCCCAGGCTGAGGTAGAAGGCTGGCCACAATTAAGGCCAACCTGGGCTACAGAGTAAATTCTTGATCAACCTGGATTAGTGAGACCTTGCCTCACAAAAGGAAGAAAACACACCTTTAATCCCAGCCAGCATTCAGGAGGCAGTGATAGGAGGGTCACTCTGAGTGCAAGGCCAGCCTAAGACTACTGAGTGAATTCCAAGTTAGCCTGGGCTATCGTGATACCCTACCTCCAAAAACCGAAAAAAAGAAAAGAGGAGAAAATACAGCTTGGGGGTGGGGTGTAGCTCAGTGTTGTTGAGTGTTTGTCTGGCATGCACAAGGCCCTGGGTTCAGTCCTCATCGCCACCAAAGGTGAAATAAAATGTAAGGAAAATATCGAAAAAATATACATACAGGTTGGGTTGGAGAGATGGCTCAGCGGTTAAGGCACTTGCCTCCAGTGCCTAAGGCCCTGGGTTCAATTCTCCAGGTCCCACATAAGCCAGACCCACAAGGTGGTGGCCCTGGTGTGCGCTCCCTCTCTCTCTCTCTCTCTCTCTCTCTCTCTCTCTCTCTCTCTCTCTCTCTCTGTATCTCTCTGCTTGAAAATGAATAAATAAAATATTTTTTAAAAAAATATACATACAGGTTAACTGACCCCTACTGCTTTATATGTGTCTATTTCCTGCTGTTCTCTAGATCATGATTTTATCTAAAAAGAATTTTCTCTTTCATTTTCAATAGCGCTAGCTGCCGCAGACCAATCAAAGGTGCAGCAGGCCGACCGTTAGAACTGGGTGATTTCAGAATGGAGGAATCTTTCTCATCGAAATACGTTCCTAAGTATGTTCCCTTGGCAGATGTGAAATCAGAAAAGACAAAAAAGGGACGTTCCGTTCCTATGTGGATTAAAGTTTTGCTCTGTGTTCTTGTGGCAGTATTTTTGTTTTTGGTCTATCAAGCTATGGAAACCAACCAAGGAAATCCCTTCTCTAATTTTCTTCTTGAGGAATCTAAAATATCCAACTGAGTGATATCACTTTGGCACATTCACCTGATCTCCTGTCTTTAATAACTGTATAGAAAAACATTTGTGTCCTTATTGACTGAAGAAGTAAAAAATGTGGTTTCACCTCAATAAAAGCTAGTGTTTCATTGCAAAGCAACCAAGATCCATAAGTGACTTCATGTAAGTGTTTGGACTTTGGACTAGTGGGAGATCACGCTGTGCCGTGTGAATCATCTTTTTTAGCTCTGGAACTTTTTGTAGGCTTTATTTTTTTAATGTGGGCATCTTGTTTCACTTTTGGGAAAAATATATTGTTTTGTGTATTTGGAAAACAAGGGCAAACATTGCATAATGTGAAGCTATACATTTAAATACTTGGAATTCTTTTAAAAAAGATTGTAAGACTAATTCTCTGCTGAATAAAAAACATTACAGATGTGAACAATGGAAGTCAGTGAGAGGTCACTTGATGTACCTTTGTAACTGCCACAGAAGATGATGGTGTGTATGAGGAAACACAGCAATAATAATTCTTCTGTAACTTTTATTAATAGTAATACTGTTTTAGCCTATCTTACTTACTTTTTAAAAGACCTTTCATATCATGAAAGTTTTACTCCATGAAGGCCTGTTTAACTACAGTTGCTTTTTAGATAGGATCTTTAGGGCAACATAGATATTTGTTTTAGAGAACAGTTCACAGGCTGTAAAAAGCTGTTGGCTATAAGACTATATTTGAAATTTTATACTTTTTATTTACAGCAAAACATTTATTCTGTCAATCCAGCTTACTATCAGAATATTTTTTTAGGTCATTAAGTGTTGAGTGTATTTGTTTAGAAGCTAAAAGCTTTTAAACACTGGTCTTGTGATCCATTTCAATCCATTGTTACACTGTCCCCTATCCTTCTATTACCAAAAACCCATTTTGCCAAGTTTTTTTTTGTTTTGATTCTTAACCCTTATTTTCTAATGTCATCTAATTTAAAAGTACATAAAGTATTTGCTTTCAAATTGTATCTAAGAAGCAATTTACACTTAAAGTTGTAATTGTTGAATATGAGGTGGGCATTATGATTTTGTATACTTTTAAGATGATTAACTCTGCTCTTGTAGTTATCTTGTAGCTGAAACTTACCTCATGTATGACTTGGCTAGGTAAAGTTGTAATTAATTGAAATTTCACTAGAATCAAGTAAAGCATAAAAAATTTAAACTTAATTTAAGTTGCAACTTTACAGTCATTGGCCATAAAGCACACTAAAACTGTAAAATTATTTTTAATAACATCCCAGATGAAGGGTAATTTTTAAAGGAGGCTGAAGATGTATATTTTGACCAGCACACAGTTTTGATTTGAATTAGCTATACTCTAGTTTTTAGCTTTCGGATATTTTGTAGTCATTTTAAATTAACTTCTGCCATTGAGACCAGAAATGCGTGTAGTGCTAGTCTTGCAGAGCATGTGGAAAACTGACTGAGATCTGAAGTGCTTGCCTCTCTGAGTAAAAGTGTCTCTGAGATGAGCCACAAGGGTCATGTTTTACTCAATTTTTCTACCATAAGGTAATAGCCATCTTATCTTACTTTCTTTGTTTTCAAACTTTGTTTCTCATATTGATTTGTTTTTGTTTATAATTAGACTTTGTGAAAAGCCCCAGTTAATGTTCAAAAATGTGGGGTGATATGTCAGGCTTAGCGTGTATGTCATGGCAGTTTTAAGTATGGTCTGGAATAGCAAACATAGGGCCAGGTAAAAAACATGTAAAAATTTTTGAAAAACATGTGCTTGGTCTTTGTCTGTTTTATTTCACTAGAGTAAATGTGTCCTTAATGTAAATGTAAGCATTTCTTCTTGATTAAGTCGTAGTTGTAGACTTTACAATATAACTCTACAATAAAGTCATTAACCTCTAGTTTTGTTGTTGCCATAAGTGATTTCAGATTATACACATTTTAAGATCTCGAGATAACATTTCTCATGTGGCATTTATGGCCTGAGCTTTAGGTCTTATTTCAGTCTTTGCTGTTTTACTTCACTGCAGTGGTCAGGATTTCGTTTGTCCCTAGGTTAGCAGTATATAGCATTATATTTAGAGATGGCATCCAGAGACTCTCAAAAGGCTTCTCCCATCCCCTTCAATAACAATAACTTTTTTCCTATTCACAGGTCCTTCCTCCTCCATCCTTAGATGTACAGTCTTTAGTACTTACATGTAACACTTAGGATTGGTGCAGTCTTGCTTTGAGACTAAGCCAAGGTATCATTGTGATATTCATGATAGAGCTGTCTGTTCAGGAGGTGGAAGTGTGCTATTAAGTCTTTGTCATTGTGTGTCCCTTATTAGAGATTCTCAAAGTAATACACTGTAATTAATTAGAAAGCAAATGTGAGTTTTAAAATTTACTTGCAAGTATGGGGGGGGGTTGGTGCAAACAAATGTCAGAAACATGCAACACTTTTTGTATTTGGCTTTATCTAGGTGCTGGGGAACTACAGGCTTTGCAAGGAAGCGCCTGTTATCTCCCTAACTCACAATTCTCTTTTTTTTTTTTTTTTTTTTTTTCACAATTCTAATTTTAATCTTTCTCTGTGGTCATTTATGCCTTCCTTAGTTTTGCTAATTCATTTTTTGTTTATGCTTTCCATCTTTTTGAAAAATCTTCTTGTCTCAGTTTTCCTCTTTGTCAATGTGTGAAACATTTTCTTATTTCTTTATTGACAATATAATCTTAGCAAGATAAAAGACATTGAATTAACTGTCACTGAAAGCTTTTCAGTGTTAAAATACCATTCTTCTCACCAACAATTTGGGAAGGTAGTGAAAAGTAGGCATGAAGTGGTTTATTGCTGCTATTGTTAGTTCCTTAATTTTCCCATGTGGGAGATCAAACACAGGCCTTCTGCATGTGAGGCAGGTGCTATGCTCCTGAGCACAGCTCCAGCTCTTGACATGGGAGTTGTGAGTACAGAGGTTTTTGTGTGATTCTATTAAGAGTCATACTGGATCATGCTTACAACAAAATTTTGTCATCATCAAGAAATATGTAGGAGCTGGGGAGATGTCTCAGTGGGTAAGAACACATGCCACACAAGTGTAAGGTCCCCAGCACCAAAATAAAAGGCTGAGAATAGGCACACATTTCCTGTAACAGGATTTCTGGGCCTCCCTAGTTAACCAGTATGTCTGAAAAACAGCTCCAGAAGCTCTGTCTCAGGAAAACAAGGCAGAAGAGGTGTAGAGGAGGACACCTGACATCTTTGGCCTCCACATGAGGCACACGCATCTGCACACAGGTGCATGTTGAGGCCAGAGGTCTATGTCAGTGTCTTCCACAGTGGTTCTGCACCATGTTTTGAGACAGGGTTTTGCACTAAACCTAGGGCCCAGAATTCGGCTAGACCAGCTAGCCAGCTAACCCTAGGGATTCTGTCTGCCTCCCCAGCACTGAGATGACAGGTGGTGCCAAACATTTTATGTGGGTGCTGGGGGTCTGTCGCAGTCAACCACACGCCGCTGGGATGAATCTTTAAACCAGGCACAGTTTATGGGAGGAGAGGATTTATTTGTAGCTATAGATACAGGGGAAGTTCCATAAAAGTGAAAGAGGCTGGTCCTCTTTCACTGGTCCAAGCAGAGAGAGAAACCTCATCACTAATACCATACACACAGAACAGCAAACAGGCAGGAAAGCAAGAGGCGTGCCAAGGAGAGAATTTCTTCCCCTTTATAAGCCTTAGGGTGGTGTCTTGTAACTCTATACCAGACTTCATGGCTTCCTGAGTCTCTGGAATTTCCTTTCTGCATGGCCCCCACAGGAAAGGATGTTTACTTCTAGCTCTCCTGAGCTTCCTTATATCCTGCCCCCTACTGAGAGGCTGCCTTCCTGTAAACATCCTCAGAGACCCACCCAAGATAATTAAAGAGATCAAGTTGACAACAAAACCTAACCATCACAGGGTCCAAATGCAGGTCTTCATGCTTGCATGGCAAATGTTGTACCCAATAAGCCACCTCCCTTAAGTGGTTGTTTTGGGTTTTCAAGGTAGGGTTCTCACTCTAGCCCAGGCTCACTTGGAATTCACTCTGTAGTCTCAAGGTGGCCTCAAACTCATCATGATCCTCCTACCATTCTCCTACCTCTGCCTCTTGAGGGCTGGGATTAAAGTCATGCACTACCACGCCCAGCTGGAAGTTTTTTGGTTTTTTTTTTTTAAAGCATTTGGATATTTCATTAACTAATATCCAGGTTTATTAATAGTTTATTCTTATTATCATATTGAGAAATTAGTAATGACCTTGTAATAAAACAAGTGTATGTGGAATAAACCAAAGCTGGTTAAGAAAATTCAGTTCTAACCAAGTGGTTTTATAAGACCACTATTAATTTACTGTCCAAAATGTAACCCATTTGTCTTGTAACTGAATAATTTAAAAATGGAAAATGTATACCTGTTTTTATTCACTGTGGTAACAAATTATCATTTATTACAGTTAATGGTTGAGAAAAGAAAGCACCATGTTACTGTTTAACAAAGTACTTGAAAATTAAATAGCCTAAAATTGTTACAGTTCATTGGAAGTAGATGAGCTGGCTCAGTGCAGTGAAGGGAAGGCTACAGCATCACTAGGTGTGCTACACTCTACTTCCAGCTCATACTACTTGCCAGGGCTGAGTTCCTTGCAAGTTGTTGCTCAAGACAGCATACCAAGTGCCACTGTAAGATCCTCCCAGAATGTGGCTTCGGCCTTTACATAACCTAATATTTGAAGGGACATAACACTTTTGTCATTTTCTTGTGCTCAGGAGGTGGGGTGTTGGGACTCTTTTTCTAAGTTGGTTGCCTCAATCATTATTTGGTAGAAACAAAGTTGATTATTGCTTTAAAATCCATGTGGGAAAAAATTCATGGGGGATAGGTGTGGTGGTACATGCCTATAATTCCAGCCAGCACTCTACAGAGGAAGTGATAAAATTCCTATGTAAAGGATTGAAATCCTATGTAATGATAAAAATCCTATGTAAAGGATTGAAAGTGATAAAATTCCTATGTAAACAGGTTGGGTGTGTAGCTCAGTAGTATAGCATGTGCAGGGCCTTGGATTCAGTCCCCAGCTCCAAACAAACCTTTTGTGTGTTTGAAACAGGGTTTTGCTCTGCATGACAAACTCACAACTCACTATGTAGCCCAGGTAATTGGAGGACAGCAGTCTTCCTTCATAGCCAGGCTGGTTTCTAACTCAAGGATGCTTGGGCATCCCTAGTGCTGAGAACACTGATAGTGTGATAGTATGCCACCACATGCACCTCACCAAAGCAAATTCTTGTAGGCAGTGCTTTGTATTCACTGACTTGTTGCCATTCAAGTAGAGTGAGTGAGTGTGTGTGTGAGATTTTATTGTTTTTGAGGTAGGGTCTCATTAGCCCAGGCTGACCTGGAACTCACTTTGTAGCTCAGGCTGGCCTTGTATTCCAGTGATCCTCCTACGTCTACCTCCCGGGTGTTGGGATTAAATGTGCCCCACCGTGCCCAGCTATATAAGGAGCCAGACATGGAGGCTGAGGTAGGATGATCACCATGAGTTCAAGGCCATCCTGGAGCTACAGAGTGAGTTCCAGGTCAGCCTAGGCTAGAATGAGACCCTTCAGAAAATACAAATAAATAAATTTTATTATGTACTTTATGAACAAACTGCAAGTTGGTCCCATTCCCCTTGTGTTACCATCTTATAACCCCTCTTCCCTGCTCCCGTTCCACTGAGAACCACCCTCTATGGGGTTATTGGTATTGTATTCACCATGTAGGGTTATAAATGCATCAGTCAGTCTCTGAGTGGGGGACAATGCCTCAGGTGACAGGAATGATAGAGGTCTAACTTTGCTATCAGCATACCTCAGAATAACTGTTAGTGGTGAAATCAAAAATACACATAATTCTTGGGGCTAGGAAGATGGCTCAGCTGTTAAATGCCAAAGCCTGTTGGCCCAGGTTCAAGTCCCCTGCTGTGTTCCTAAAACAATGGGTGACAGAGGCTGGAGAATCAGAAGCATTCATGTTACATGGGCCCACACATGGACAAATAGTAACTGACACACAGATTTTGAGAGAAAAGGACAATGGTTTGAGAGTAGACAGTATCTGAAGAGTTTTCTTAGAATAAGAGCAGTGATGCGAGGTGTGGTGCACACCTTTAATCCCAGCACTTGGGAGGCAGAGATAGGATCACTGAGTGTTCAAGGCCACCCTGAGACTACATAGTGAGCTTCAGATTAGCCTGGGCTAGAGTGAGACCCTACCTGTAAGAAAAAGTCATGTCTAACCTGAGTAATCAAACTAACCTTGTAAAAGAACAAAGTTGGAGGTCTCCATCTTTTCTTTCAAAGCAATGGCAATCAAAACTGGTACTGGCATATTGACAGATACACAGATCAGTAGACCAGAGAACCCTCACATGCACACTCAAGTGATTTTTTTTTTTAAAGAAATCACAGTATTCTCTTTGCAAGCAGAGAATGATGGGGAGAATGATGCCTCTAGCCACTGCAATCAAACTTCTGGTGCATGCACTACTTTGTGCATCTGGCTTTACATAGGTACTGGGAAATTGAACTAGGGTTAGGTTTTGCAGGCAAGTGCCTTAACCACTGAACCATCTTTACAGCCCTGTCAAATGATTTTAACAAGGCCTTCAAGCCTACCCAGTAGAGGAAGGATAATCTCTTCTACAAAGGCAAAAGAATGAAATTAAGGGCAGGGATATAGGTCAGTGGTAGAGGGGAAAAGAAAAAACCCATTAGGGGTGATGGCACACACCTATAATCACAGCACATGGACCCAAAAGCAGGAAGAGTTTAAGGTCATCCTTGGCTTTGTAACAAGTTTGAGGCCAGCCTGCACTACATGAGACCCTGACTTAAAAAGCTAGTTACAAAAAGGGGTATATGTAAAATTAAGACAGCTATACCATACACAAGAAAATCCAGAATAGATTGAGGATCTAAAGTTAGAAGAAAGCGGTGAGGGGTGAGAGGAAGCTACATAATACTAGATTTAGCAGTACTTTGTGTGCTCTAAACAAATAGGACTAAGTCAAATTTAAAACTTGTGTGCCTAGGGCTGCAGAGATGGCTCTGCAGTGCCCATGTAAAGCTAGATGCACCAGGTGGCATGTGGAGGACCTGATGTGCTCATTCACTTTGTCTCTTCTGGATCTCTGCAAAGAAATAAAATTAAAAACTTTTAATCCCAGCACCTGGGAAACGAGCTCGAGGCCACCCTGAGACTACATAGTGAATTCCAGGTCAACCTGGGCTAGATTGAGACCCTACCTCAAAAAGAGCAAAGTGGCCAGGCGTGGTGGCGCACGCCTTTAATCCCAGCACTCGGGAGGCAGAGGTAGGAGGATTGCCGTGAGTTCAAGGCCAACCTGAGACTACAGAGTGAATTCCAGGTCAGCCTGGGCTAGAGTGAGACCCTACCTCAAAAAAAAAAAAAAGAGCAAAGTGCCCCAGTCGTCATAGCACACCTTCCCTAATCCCAGCAAACAGGAAGATCGACATGAGTTCTAGGCCAGCCTGAGCTACATTGAGTACCAGGTCAACCTAGGGTAGTGAGACCCAGTTTAAAAAAAAAAAAAAGGCAAAATGCAATCATGCTAGCAATACCCAACACAATCCAAAGCAGAAAGTCTTAAGATCTCAACAATAAAGCAGACTTAAAATTCACCCGCCATGACTCAGAGAACTAATCAGAAGAGGAAGCGGGAAGGATGTGAGAGCCATGGTGGGGGAAAATATCCACTCTTTGCCCCCTCAACAAAAACACAGAAAAATAATCTGACTACTGCTAATTCATAGCCCCTTTCCCTGTGGACTGATTCAAAATGCCCACAAAGGAGGGCCTCCAGTTAGTTGGGGACAGAGAGGAGGGAAATGGGGGTATCATAAGATTTCCTCATACAATGTATTTATCGACAATATGTTATTTTAAAAAAATCAAGTCTAAAAGATTTTACTAGAAGGGTACACTAGATGTCGCTGTGTAACTTGCCACGGTTCGTAATATTTCTGTTTGCTGTTCAACCAAGAGCTACTGTTTTTGTGTGTTTTTTTTCTTGGTCAGCGAATCCAACATTCTCCAATTTCCGCCTCTAACCTTAGGACGGGTGTTAAAACTTAAAAAAAGATCTACCAAGTGGGCATTCAGTTGTTTTGTCTGCAATATAGCTCTTCAGAGTCTAAATGTATCAATGTAATAGGTTGCTTTAAAGCAGGACTAAGAATGCTATGTCTCTTATTGATATTTTTACTTATTTGCATGTGGGGGAGCATGGAAGAGTCTCTTGCCATAGCGTTTGCATCTGGCTTTACATGGGTGCTGAGGAATTGAACCCAGACCTACAGGTTCCAAACACACTCTTCATCCTCAACACTAGAGTTGTAATGGTACAACCACCCTTTCAGGTTCCATCCATCAGAAGGTCCCCAGATGGTGATACAGGAATTGGGGGTATCTCTGATAGCATCAGAACTCTATCTCAGTTTTTGGGTGGCCAGTAACTCAGGAGTTGGGGGAGTCCCATGAGCTCAGTGGTCACATCAAGCTCTCACTGAGTCAGTGGCCTTCAGGGTCCTTGTCTTATGAATTTTGATGTATGAAATCCACTGAGCTGAGGGTAAAGTTTAGAGAGATTTTATAGTGAGAGCTTAGTGCTTCAAAGCAGGAGAGTTTAGAGAAGGAATGAATATAGAGGAAGTACCCCTGGGAAAATGCGGAAGCCCACGCTGAGACCCATGCTGGGGTCTTTTCTAGACTAGATGGGGCCAAATTAACCAGCTCCAATGCCAGTTGTCAGGGTTGGGGGGTGGTCAGGATTTCTGTGTAATTGCCTAGGAATAGAGTGCTTATTTTTTCTAAGGGGCTTCCTTTAGGGAAAAGGCCCAAACCCTTTTGACTTTTTTTGAGGTAGGATATTACTCTAGCCCCTCTGTAGTCTCAGGCTGCCCTTGAACTCATAGAGATCCTCCTACTTGTGACTCCTCTGGAGTGCTGGATTAAAGACCTGCACCACCACACTCCTTTACTCTTTTAAACATATATATATATATATATATATATATATATATATATATATATATATATATATATATATATATATATAATTTATCTATTTGCAGAAAGGAAGAAGGACTCATTTTGAATTTTTGACCTCTGGCAAAGTAGAATGTCCCAGCTTCTCTCCCTATAGGCTCAAAGACATTCCTCACTTCTACTGTCAGGGAAGGGTGCTCTTATACCTAAACTGTCTCAATGGGGCAGGAAGTCATCAGAATCCTCTTCCTTCCCTCTGGCATTGATTCCAGAATCTGCCTCATTGAGACATAGCCTTCTCTAGCCTGGATCTAGTTCCATAGGGCACCCCTAGTGCCCATCACTAAATTCTAGGAAGCCCAGACTTCCCCATGGGCCTCGGGCACCAGGGGTGGCTGTTGGCCTCAGGTTTTGTCTGTGCCTTTTCTGATCTCCAGTGTCTTTAGCCAATTCCCATAGGAAACATTCTGTTGAAATAACTACTGTGATTTCTGGTGGGTTGGTTTTTTGTTTTGTTTTGTTTTGTTTTGAGATAATGACTATAATCCCAGTTTTAAAGACAATAAGCATAAAATGCTGTATTTAATTACACATTTAGACTAGCACCTTAGACTTTATAGAGGTCATGGTCTCAAAGCAGCCAACTTTTCTAAATTCACTTACAGGTAGAAAATCTAGAAAAGAACTTATCTTGAAAAAGGGGCACTGAGAAATAACGACACACTAAACTGTTGGCTTATACATGTTGTAATGCAATATAAACAGCAAGATAAACTGCAGGGCAGAGAGGTCTATTTTAAGCTGAGTCTGTAACATGATAAGCAGCTATAGCCAATGAATGTAGTGATGTTAACTGCAGTGTGACCCTTGAACTTCATTGGAACATATCTCAAGTCCAGTCTTGGCAGCATGTGAATCATTCAGGAAGTATTTATGGAATTCTTTCAGTACACGGTTGGCACTTCACTTGCCAAGAATCACTAAGAGCAAACCTGATCCTTGCAGAAATAATGACCCTGCTTGTTATAAAGGAACAACCTTCGCAGCCTGAGAAAACTGGGCCAAAACCGCTGCCCATTAAGCTACAGTTGTTTGAGAGATTACAACTATTGAAATTGGGCCTGCTAATCTGCACTAGGACAGCAGGAAGAATGCAGACTCCTACTTCTCCCTCCTACTTCTCCCTCCTACTTCTGCCCTGTTTCTTTGAAATCTTGCATTGGTTTAATCCTTCTAGATATGCCCAATACCATCTTTTTAAAAAAAAATTATTTGCAAGTAGAGAGAGGTAGAGGGAAGAGAGACAGAGAAAATGGGCATACCAGAGCCTCCAGCCACTGCAAATGAATTCCAGATGCATGTGCCACCTTGTGCATCTGTCTTTATATGAGTACTGGGTAATTGAATCCAGGTCCATTAGGCTTTGTAGTTAGGCACCTTAACTGCTGAGCCATCTCTCCAGCTCCCAAAAACCATCATTTACAGTGTGAATGTTTATTCTGTGCCATTGTTGTTATTATTCAATTGAAAAACTTTAGACTGCTGGGCATGGGGGCACACACTTTTAATCCCAGCACTTGGGAGGCAGAGGTAGGAGAATCGCTGTGAGTTCAAGGACAGCCTGAGATTCCAGTGAATTCCAGGTCAGCCTGAGCTAGAGTGAGACTCTACCTCAAAAAAAACAGACCTTGGACTATGTGGATATTCAAACATCATTGGGATTGATAAAAATTATGGGGACTTTAGTTGGACTGAATGCATTGCATTTTACATCATGTATGATTATCAGTTTATGGAGGCCAGGGGTAGAATGTGGTGGTTTGATTCAGGTGTCCCCTATAAATTTACGTGTTCTGAATGGTAGGTCCCCAGCTGGTGGCAATTTGGGAATTGGAGCCTCTTGGAAGAATGTATTGTTGGTGGCAGACTTATGAGTGCTATAGCCAGCTTCCTCTTGCCAGTGTTTGGCATACTCTTGTAGTCAGCCTTCTCGTTGCTGTGACAAAGAACCCAACCAAAAAGCAGCTTGTGGGGCTGGAGAGATAACTCAGTGGTTAAGGCATTTACTTGCCTATAAAGCAGAAGGGCCTGAGTTCAATTCCCCAGTACCCATGTAAACCCAGATGCACAAGGTGGCACATGCATCAGAGTTCATTTGCAGTGGCTGGAGTCCCTGGCATGCCCGTTCTCTCTGTCTCTCTGACTGTCTCTCTCTCTCTCTCTCTCTCTCTCTCTCTCTCTCTCTCTCTCTCTCACTCACTATGTGTGTGTGCTGTTTTATTTATTTGAGAGTCTCTCTCTCAAATAAATAAAATTTAAAGTAAAAGAGATATACAACATGCAGCATTTTGGGAGAGACAAGTCACTAACAGTGTTAATCAGCAGTGGACCCTGTAAGCCTTATGGCTGACTGTTGTAGTCAGCTTTCTAGTTGCTGCACAGAAAGAACCCAAGCAAAAGCGGCTTGTGAAGGAATGGGTTTATTTGGCTTACAGACTTGAGGGGAGACTCCATCCTGGCAGGGAAAATGATGACATGAGCAGAGGAGTGGACATCACCTCCACTACAGCACTGCAAACAGCAGCAGGAAGGTGTGCTGAACACTGGCAAGGGGAAGCTGGCTTGTAACCCCCATAAGCCCGCCCCCAACAACACAGCTCCAGTGAGGTGGTGAAACCCAAACTGCCATCAACTGAGGATTGATCAATCAGAACACATTCATTTGTTTGTGAGGACACCTGGATCAAACCATGACACTGACCATCCAGACCAAATGTGCCAACTAGTACAATAGTGGCATTCAGCTATGGGGGAAACCAACTGCCCTCTGATTTTACTGGAGGCCCTGCTCCACAGGAGGGAATTTTCCTGCCTGGTACTGAAAACCTAGTCAAAAACCTATGGCTGGGGAGTAACAACTACTATTGCCTCCCTAAATGGATATATTATGCTCACCAAACTGCCCTCTAACCACCAATGTTTATGCTCACATATTAATGCCATTCTCACCTTTTGTTAGAGAAGCTTCTCTTTTCAGTCACTGGGGTGACTCAAAGTCATCATACTGCTGAAAAATGACAATGGAGTGTTCAGCACAAAGTGAAACACCTCTATCACACCCTCCAAGGCTAAGGGTACATTTCAGAAGATGTGACAGAAAGAATGTAAGAGCCAAAGAAAGGAAAATACTGCTTGCAATGCTGTCTTCCAGACACAAAATGGCCTTGATATTCATGACCTCACAGTGTCTGACACTACCTACAAAGACCTTCATCAGAGAGAGTGAGAACATCAAGAGAGAGAACAAGAGACTACTGGGAAAGAAGGGATTCAGTGGAAGCTGGGCTTGGGAGAGAGAAAATGAAGGTGGCGGGTGGAAATTATTATGGTTTATTGTCTATACTTATGGAAACTGTCAATAAAAAGGATTTTAAAAGTAACAAAATTAGGAGCAAATACTATTGTATCAGAACACAATATAATGAAGTTGAAACTCTAAATGCATTTATAGCAACTTAGACCATTCTGCAAGTAAATTACATCTCCATTGACATATCCTTCAGATAGTACACGTAGTTCACATTCTAGGTAGATACTCTACCTTTAAGTTACATTCTCAATGCATTCTCATTTTGCTAGGTTCTCAGTTGCCCATGTTGGCCTCAAATATGATACTCCTACTTCAGCCTCTCAAGGATTACAAGCATGTGACACTTTACACACACATACACACACACACACACATATATATATATGTAAGGTGGAACATGAATTTTTTATTTTTTATTATGTAAGGTGGCCTGAAATTTTTTTTATTTTTTTATTTGCAAGCAAAGAGGAGAAAGAGAATGAATGGGCATGCTAGGGCCTCTAGCCACTGCAAACAAATTCCAGATGCATACACCACTTTGTGCATCTGGCTTTTCATTAGTACTGGGGAATCGAACCCCAGTTGTTAAAGGCTTTGCAAGCAAGTGTCTTAACAGCTGAGCCATCTCACCAGCCTTTAAAAATTCTTTTTAATTTTTATTTATTTTTAAAATATTTTACTTACTTATTTGCAAGCAGAGAGATAGAAAAGAGACAGAGAAAATGGGCATGCCTGTGCCTCTAAGCCACTGAAAATGAACTCCAGATGCATGTGTCACTTTGTGCATCTGGCTTTACATGGGTACTGGGGAATCGAACTAGGGTCATTAGGCTTTCCAGGCAATTGCCTTAATTGCTAAACCATATCTCCAAGCCCTCCTCTCCCCTTTTTTTGAGGCAGGGTGTCATTCCAGCCTAGGCTGACCTGAACTCATGCTGTAGCCCATGCTAGCCTTGAACTCATGGAGATCGATCCTCCTGCATCAGCCTCCTGAGTGTTGGGATCAAAGGCATACACCACCATACTGGGCTTGTCCACATCCCTTCCTTCTTTCCTCTTTCTTTCCTTTTTTTGCAACAAGGTCTCTCATTGGCCTGAACTTGCCAAGAAAGCTAGACTGACTGGCCATTGGGCCAGGCCATATGCTTATATCCACCTTCCCAGCACTTGGATTGCAAATGTACACCACTATGCCTTTGTTTTTACATTGGTTCTGGGAATCAGGTCCTCAATCCTGTACTTTACCTACTGAACTATCTCCCCAGCCCACACACCTGTTTTTCAAATATTTCATTTTATTTATTTGAGAGAGAAAGAGGCAGAGCTAGAAAGAGAAAGCATGGGTGTGCCAAGGCTTCAAGCCACTGCAAACTCCAGATGCATGTGCCACCTTCTGCATCTGGCTTTACATTGGTACTGGGAATCAAACCTAGATCCTAAGGCTTTGCAGGCAAGTGCTTTAACTGCTGAGCCATCTCTCCAGCTCCCCACACCCATGTTTTATGTGGTGCTATAGATTGAACCAAGGGCTTCATGCATACTAGGCAGGTATACCAACTGAGCTACATTCCTAGCTTCTTATTGTCTTAAAAATAGACAATTCATTCTTATATTTTAGCCATGCTACTTAAATAACATAATAATCACCCACTTAATTCAGATATACAGTTTGACTGATCATTCAGACACCAAAGAACAAACCATTCCAATCCACTAGCTACCTGATGAAGTAAATTGGACAGCTGGTATACTTTGATCTCTGTATTTCCCTATTCTGTAACTTAAATGAGTGATGGTTTAAATATTCTTAAAATTTGAAAGTCTTGAACTCAAAAGAGCAAGTACAATCTTTTCTATGATGTTTCAAAGCAGTACAAATGATGGAAAAATTAAGTAATTGCTGGTGTTATGTAGGTTAATCATAATTGTGTAAGAGTCAGCCATATTTAGTTTCTCTCAGAAGCATAAAGCCAGTCAGTTCATTCCAATATTTGAGGCTGCTATTCGCTAAAGAATATTTTGATTCTCCAAAGTTATTCCTTCCTAATTGACTACCCCCAAATTGTAGAGATATAGTAGCCGACTGAGCTGATTTTTAAAAATTTATTATATATATATATATATATATATATATATTATCACAGGTTATGCACTATTATCCCCTCACCCCAGTTCCTATTATTACCCTTGGGGTCCTCCTCAGTGGGGTTATGGTAGTCCCTGTGGGGTAGGGGGAACTGTGCCTCAGGATATTCCTACCCACTCTGTGGCTCTTACAGTCTTTCTGCCCCCTCTTCTAAAACGTTCTCTGGGCCATGGCAGGCCTGTTGGCAGTCTGATCTAGTGCTGAGTTCATTGTAGCCTTTGGATTTTTGCTTGAGTAGGTTGATTATTCTAAGCATCTGCCGCCATCACCCTGAGGCTTTTTGTCAGGCTAGCTGTAAGAGCAGTATTCATGATGTCACTTCCTCTGCAATTTCTTCTGTGCCCTGGCAGATTTGATAGAGGTGGAAAGTCTCATGGTGGGCACTTGGCTATCTTCTTGTCTTATCAGTGGATCAACACTTTCCTGCCATTTGTAAAATAAAACAGATTCTCCAACCAAGAAGTGTGAGAGTAGTTTGGGTTAAAGGGACATACTAAATTCCTTAGGAGAGTTTTGGTGCGCTGGCTTACTCTTTCCTGACCATGACATTCTGACTTGATTTCCAGTACCAGATATGAGTTCCCTCCCACTGAGCAGGCCTTATGTCCAATCAGTTGGTTATTTGTAGAGGCTACATTCCACTGTTGCACAAGTGTGTACATCTAATCTGGCTGGTAGATTTTGTAGTCTGCAGGGTCCCCTGCTTATCCATGGTGACCATTGTCCTCCGGCAGCTCCAGTAGGGCTCTCCAGCACTAGGAGGGCTAGCCTGGAGGGAGCTAGTTCCCTTCTGGTACCAGCATGGTGTTCTGATGTCCTGTGACTGCATCGAGTACTGTCTCATTTAACAGATAGGAACCTCTGTGTGTGTGCAAATATATGTATATGTACATATACAAACATGTGGTAGTTTGAATCAGATACTCATAAAGTCATGGTCCTCAGCAGGTAGAAATTTGAGAGGTGGAGGCTTGATGGAGGAAGAGTGTTGCTGGGGGTGGGCTTAGAGGTGTTATAATCAGCTCTCCCTTGCTAGATTTCAGCTCACTTGTTATGAAAGAAATCATGTACAGCCTTTGCTCTTGCCATGCTGTCCCCTGCCATAATAGGTTTCCTCTAAAGACTGTAAGCCAAAATAAATCCCTCCCCATCAGCTGTTTTTGGTTGGGTGAAGGTAACTACAACTATAGATATACACACACACATATTATTCCTGGGACCAAATACTTGTTACAAAATCAGTGTAAGGTCAGTGTAAGGGAGGGGGAGGGTTTATTTTGGCTTATGGTCCATCATGGCAGAGAAGGCATGGCAGCAGGAGATTGAAGCAGACTTGGTCACATTTAGCCCACAGTGAGAAAGCAGAGAGCCATCAATGCTGCTGCTCAGCCAGCTCTCCTTCTTCACACAGTCCAGGCAGGACCCCTGCAATAACGCTACCTACAGTGAAGGTCGGCATGGTGGTTTTGAACGTAATGTCGTCATAGCCTCAGATGTCCCCCTCCTACCAGTGTGTTTGGGAGATGGAACCCTGCAGGTAGAAATGTGTCACTAGGGACAGACCTTGAGTTTCATGTAGTCCTGTGTGTTCAGAGTCAGCTGTGGATGTGTGAAGTGAGCCAGCTTCCTTCACCATGATGAAGCTTCCCCTGGAACCTGTAAGCCTGAAACAAACCCTGTCCTTCCATATACTGCTTCTGGTATATATGTATATGTGATCCACATATGAGAAGAAACATGTAATATGTGTCTGAGCCTGGCTTACTGCACTTAGCATGATCTCCAGTTCCATCCAGTATCATGCAAAGGACATAATATCATCCTTTACTGATCCATGGTGTATGTATACTACATTTTCCCATCTATTACTCTGTTGATGGGGAGTCCAGCATTCTTGAAGAGCTAAATAGTGGTCATCTCTGAAAAGCCAGAACTGGGTATTCCTAAATTTAATGGGGTTCTGGGGTGGAGGGTCCATGTGGCATCACATAATCACCAAAGACCAGGAAGCCATTATTATTGTAATGGCAGCAGAAGCAATAATCACAGTGGCTTGATCTGTAGATTTCTTTGGCACTGGATGATTGATCATGGTGCCCCTAAAATAGATGAGCAGCCTACTAAAGTTAGGCATTTGTATAGATGAAAAAAACTCCAGATCTGAGTTGGGCATGGTGGCACACATCTTTCATCCCAGGACTTGGGAGACAGGGTAGGAGGATCGCTATGAGATTGAGACCAGCCTGGGAGTGTGTTTCAAGTCAGCCTGGGCCAGAGTGAGACCTTACCTTGAGAAAAAAATCCCTCCAGATCTGGTAAGAAGAAATCTGATTTGAATCTCCACGGTGTAAAATCACACCTCTTCAAGCAACTACTGTACTTGTTCTAGGAGAGAGGCCCAAGCCCTTTGAATACCAAGGAAGCTGCTGTCCCTGTCTTAATCTGTATCTGATACTATTTCACAACACCTAGATTGAGTAATTCTAAATAGTTGAAATTTATTTCTTACCTTTCTAGAGGCTGAGAGGTCAGCATATTTAGTGCTTGGCACAGGGCTTACTCTCTGCTTTCAGGATGGCATCTTCTGGCTGAGGCCTCACACGAGCCATCTCTCCAGACCCCCTTTTTTGATTTTTGAGCTAGGAACATGTAGTTCCTTTTTACTGTGAAAATTTGCCAAATATAAAACTATATTTTTCTAAAAGTTTCTCTTTTTAGGGGGTGATGGTTAGGTTTTGTTGTCAACTTGACCTTTTTAATTATCTTGGGTCGGTCTCTGAGGATGCTTACAGGAAGGGAGCCTCTCAATAGGGGGCAGGATATAAGGAAGCTCAGGAGAGCTAGAAGTAAACATCTTTTCCTGTGTGGGCAGTGCAGGAAGGAAATTCCAGAGACTCAGGAAGCCATTAAGTCTGGGATAGGGGTGTAAGACCCCACCCTAAGGCTATATAAAGGGGAAGAAATTCCTTCCTTGGCCCTCCTGCCTGTTTGCTGTTCTGTGTGTGGTGTTGGTGATGGATTTCTCTCTCTGCTTGGACCTGTGAACAGGGCCAGCCTCTTTCACTGTTACAGAACTTCCCCTCAATCTGTAGTTTCAATAAATCCTTTCCTCCCCCAAATTGTGTTTGGTTTGAAGATTCATCCCAGTGGCATGTGGCTATGACAAGGGGGTTTTGAGGTAGGGTCTCATTCCAGCCCAGGCTGACCTAAAATTCACTATGTAGTCTCATGATGTCCTCAAACTCACAGCAATCCTCCTACCTCTGCCTCCCAAGTGCTGGGATTAAAGGCGTGTACCAACTATGCCTTGTAAATTATTTATTTTTTAAATTTTATTTATTCATTTGAGAGAAAGAGGGAGGGAGGG
>PVHP010010805.1:0-47187 GCA_004024765.1 Zapus hudsonius | reverse complement strand
CTCTCTCTCTCTCTCTCTCTCTCTCTCTCTCTCTCTCTCTCTCTCTCTCTCTCTCTCTCCTTGAAAAAAATGAGTAAATAAAATATTTTAATAAAAAGAACAAAATGAAAGTTTCAAGTTGACTTACCTGCAGTTGTTTGAGAGATTGCTACCTTTGAGACTGGGCCAGCTGTTCTGCATTGGGACAGGAGGAAGAATGGGGACTCTTGAAAGTAGGGGGCCTGAATGCTGAAGGAGTGTCTTGCTCTTCAAAGTCTGCTTTATTCCCCCCCCCCCCCGGATTAACAAATTTGGTAGCCTACCTGGTACTATGAAAGTATAACAAATGGTAAAAAGGGGAGTGTAGTCATTGAATTTGCAATGTGATGTGGTTTTTGGAAGTGGCTACTGGGCAATTTATGGCAGGGTTGGGTGTCTGTGTGGAGACCTAATAGAGTCATGAGGAAGAATCATGTGTTGCAATGGAGATTTTTCGGACTTGTGAATAATACCAGGACCATGTAGGAAGGCTGCCAAGAAGAGCTGTCCCTCTGGATGGATTGTTTTCCAGGATGTGAATAGATAGCTGGAGGAGTGGGATTGAAACTTCAGAGACTTTGTCACTGGTTACACGTGTTGGACTTGGAGCTATAAGATTTGATGTGTGTCCTGTTTTTGTCAGATCTTACATTGGTTTAGCTTTTCTTCCAATGCCATCTTTTCCATTATGAATATTTACTCTGTGTCATTATGTTTTTGGTTTTGTAACTCACAGTTAAGAGACCTTGGACTACAGGAACAGTATTGGGATTGATAAAAACTTTGAGGACCTTTAAAGTTGGACTTAAATGCATCACATATTATATCATAGATTGTCATCCATTTATGGGGGTCAGAGATGGAATGTGGTTATTTGAATTAGAGGTGTCCCTCATAAATTCATGTGTTTTGAATAATTTGAAAATTGAAATTTGAAAAAATTGTGTTGAATATTGTTTAGCTAATAGCAATTTAGGAAGTGAAGCTTTGGAGGAGGTGTGTTGTTGGAGGTGGAATTGGGGGTAGCTCCCTTTTGCTAGAGTTTCACTCACTCTCTTGCTATGGTGTCCTGACTGTTGTGACAGGTGTTGTCCAGCCTCAGCTCATGCCATCCGTTCTCCTAATATCATGAAGCTTCCCCTCAAGACTGTAAATCAAAATAAATATTTTCCTTCCATCATCTGCTTTTTGTCTGGTGTTTTATCCCAGCAATGAGAAGGTAATGACAACATTTATATTATTCTGTACTGGCCAGGATACAGGTAGAAGGTGGGGTACGTGGGGCATGGTTCCAGAATGTTTTTAATCTGAAGGCTTTCTCTAAAAGGCATGAGGGATTACTGAAGATTCATGCATAGAGATCAATGAAGTCTGCTTTATATCTTAGAAAGGCAGATGTGGTAGCAATTTGAAAACTGAGTTTAAGTTGGGTGAGACTGAAGGCTGTCAGAATAGCATTTCTGAGATTCTTGTCAGAGGACTCATGACTTTGAACTGAATATAATGGGACAAAGACCAGGAAGAGGGTTAAAAACATTGCATTGACCAGCCTGAGTGATGAGTAAGATGATGATGGTGGAAGAGATAATTCACATGAGGAGGTTTGTGATTTCTAGCTTAAAGGATTTTTCATTAAGAGGTTAAATAACTAGGACATTTCTTCTTGTGTACTGCTATTTCCAACTTTCCAGAAACCTAATCTTTTGTAAAATTGATTTTTAGGGACACTGACATACATGCAAGACATGAGCTTTTTATTAGTTTATCGTCACTATGTCACAGGCCTTAGTAATTTCTTTCCCAAAGACTGTGTGAAAATAATTAGACCAAAGCAAGACGTGATGGGAAACATTAAATAGACTAGTAATCTGATGAGATGCATGTCTGAAAATTCCTGGCAGGGAGGGCTCTGTGAGAAGCCATGAAAAGTCAGAGACTCCTCGGTGGACATTTCTACTTAGGTCATCTTCTGGTGGGTTGTAATGAGAAACCATTCTTTAAATAAAGAAAAAGACTGGGTCTATCTTCCCATACTCCTCCTGACTGCTTTATCCCAAAGGTCACATTTTCCCCTGCATGGAGAGGAGGCCTGTGCACTCCTAGATGGTGTGATTCAGTGATATCTTGAGACACTTAGACTCAAACCTTGAGCGGCATCCTGTTCAAACCCACACATGGTGACCAGTGAGATAAAATCTAAGTGTGCAGATGGTCACGTAGAAGATCCGGCGCACACACAGACTAGCTTACAGGGTGGCCTCAGGCAGAGCAGACAGCACTATACAGGATAGAGGTGGGCAAGGTAAGCGTTGTGGAGCTAGGTGGAGTTGAAGGAATCTGAGGGGTGCATGAGGCTTGTGGCCCACATATAACCCTTCTGCATTGCCATTGCTATATGTGCCACTGTTGCTTTATAACAATCCTATCCCCATGTTGCCTTTGAGGAACTTCACACTCTCAGATGTTATGTATGTTAGTCAAGGCCACGGGGCTAGTCAAGTGTTGAAGCTACGATTTGGATTCTGATTTTCTTGGCTCTTGTTTTGGATCCATTTTGTGTTGCTGTCACAGGACACCCAAGGCTAGGTGTTTCATAAGAAGAAATGTCTATGCTCCTACCATGGCCTTTGCTGCATCACCAGATGGCAAATGACCCAGCAGCATAGGGGTAGGAGAGCATAGGCAAGGCAGAGGGAGAAGGCAAGCTGGGCTTGACTACAACCATCCACCCTTGGGGAGCTCACTGGAAGGGTAAAGTACTCATTCCACTTAGCAACCCAAGAACCTCTTACTTTGAGGACCAAATCTCAACATGAGTTTTGGTGAAAGCCAACGACATTTAAACCATCACAGCTCCAAAGCCTGGATTTTTCTCTATAACTAATTATTTCTATAAACTGATCTAATTGAAAACTAAAAGCTGTTTGTGAAGCTCAACGAGTTGTTTCCACCTTGTAGAGGCTGTGTAATACGTGTGTGCCTCTTATAATAAAATTTAATGTTTCAAGAAATATAATTTATGCAAACCCTCATAATTTTTCTTGAAATGATGTAGGGATTTACATTACATGAATAAAAGAGTTACTCTGCATAGACAATGATTCTTGGCTTTGATAATTAAGAAATTTCAAAACAAAATGTGAACCCATAAATTTAAGGAAATGACTGACTTTATATGGCCACATGTTCCTATGTATTTATGTCTTCTTTCTAGGTCTTCTTTGCCGTGATAATTTCAGAATAGGATAAGCATTCACACGTGTGCACACATGTACTCAAAATATATGAAGTGAGTTTTTTCCCCTCTCAATGTATGACTTCTGGCAACTCTCTTATATTACTAACTATTCCTCAGACTTGTCACTTTGAGCTGCATGAGGAAGATATGATGTGGCAAGTTCAAGGAAGGGATAGAGTTTCCATGTGATGGTTCTCATTTTAATAAAACTAAAATCAATGTTACAACTAGAGGAACTCATGGAATTTAGTAAGATACTAAGTATATTTTCCTGAATCATTTATTTTTTTCTTAAATATTACTATGAGAGAGTTAATAACTAAAATATATGTATATGTTTTATATTTGTAATAAAATTAACATGGAAGTAATTGTGAAACTAATTGAAGAATTATATGAAGATTTTATAAAAATAAATATTTTGACTATAAGATAATGAGACATAAATGGTATTTTATAGTTAGGAATATTCTAGTGACAATATTCAAGACAAAGAATCCATTTGCATTGGCCATGGCTACTCCATGCAGGCATAAACCTGGAGCATTGCATTTCATTGGAAGATTCTACTTGAACTGTTATTACTGCTTATGAGTAGAAAAATCATATTCAGACTGGTAATAATATGAAATGGGTGAGGTAATTGGTGGAACCATTTGAGACATTGAGTTAAAAATAGAAATGACTTTTTAGTTTTATTTTCTAATCTTCTCTCTATTTCAATCTTTTAAAGCATAACAGACAGAGTGGGGAAAATTGCATCAATGACTCAACCAACTGCAAGCTTTTTATCCTAAATTTGTGGTTGGGGTTTGGAAAGCAAAACCAAATAAGATTTAAGTTAGTGGCTATTCATGGGTCAAAGAAGAAACGAGACAGAAGGCTGGGAAATTTCTTCCTTACACAAGTTTCTGTTAGAGGCAGAACCATCTGGAAGGGTGGCAGTTCTGAAATGACAGGCTTGAAGGAGGATTTCCATTTGAAACTTAGCATCATGAAGATAATACAATTGAAGTTCATATAGTTTACCCTTAGAAAGTGCATAGTTCAATAGCTTTTGTAGACTATCACAGTGTGTTTGAACCATTTTCTTCATCTTCCCCCTCAAGCTCTTACCGGTTAATCCTTCTTCACCTCAACCAGGCTCAAGTCAAGCAGGGGACTAGTGTTTACTCATGGAAAGAAAGGAGGTCTGAAGTATGCTACATTTAGGTTGGATCTTGAAAACATGCTAAGTGAAAAAAATGCAATCATAAGAGGACACATTGCATAATTCCATTGGCATGAAAGAATAGAAAGAAAATGGGTACTACTAAAAAAAACATTGAATTATCCACTTTAGAGAGTGTGTTTTTGTTTGAGAACTGTACCGTAATCAAGTTGTTGCTTTTTAATTAACTGCAAAAACACAAAGTAAACTGGTAGGAGAGAAAAGGTTAATGTTCCGATTCTGGTTTTGCCTATGAGCTATATAACTGGTAGACGAGAAGGAGGGCGAGGAGGGAAAGTTTCAGTTCTTTGGGTCTCGGTTTCATCATTTGTTGAGTCATCAGCCTCGGTTCATAGTTTTGATGTAATGAAAGAGTATATGAGCAGTGCCAGCTAAGGATTTGGCATATGGTATATGCATGGCAATATTTTCTCTCCAAGGAGGGAATTTTTGAACCCATTTTCAACATGGTTTTAGAAAAGCTTATGAATAGAATTATTTCCTTGGCCAGTTTATACATCAGCACAGTTTAGTCTATAGTTTTGGAGGCATCCAGGGGTCTGGAGGACATATCCTCTATGTCAACATTGCCCAAAGAATTCTCACTAGAATCCATTACCTGAGAAACACTACAGATTTAGGTTTCTGTGTTTCATGCCTGCATTACATTCTCCAGGCCTAATAAAGCTCTCTGTATTTTATAACTCCCATGCAGGCTGATTCATGCACATTCCCTTCACTCAAAATTAAGAGACCAGAGTCAGATGCCCCCTGACATCTGGGATTCCTTTGCAGGAGTGAAAGAAGAATGTCCACATGTACCCAGGATGAGTTTCTGTGTCCTTGGCTTGTCCTTCCCACTAGTGAGCACTGTCCCAAGTCCCCACTGTATCTTCCTGTGCATCTGCTCATGGAAGAGTGCTTGGACCTAAGGAGATGCTTCATAAAGGAGATTGACTTTGCAGTAGTGAAAGAAAATGACTTTAAATATGTTTTTGTTTACATGGATGATTCCTGGAATCATAATCATATTTTCCGTCTTTTAGCTTAATTTTCATTTTCATTTTTTTTTTACACAGGTTAAAGTCTATCTCTGGGTCCCCCTTTCCCTGAGGGCTCTGCTCAGTGGGGTTGTTGGTATTCACTGTGGGGTAATTAGGGCCTCTGTCAGTCTCTAAGGTAGAGAACTGTGCTTAGAAAAAAGAAAGAAAGTTATCAGGTGCTGTATTTATTTGAGTAGGTAATGAAATGTATGTATGGTATACTTTTATAATTACACAGTACCTTCTGGTAAATGAAACATGTGAAACTGTCCAAGTTCTTTTGTATCAAATAGTTCCTCATTGAGTCAAACTTACAAGGCCAAGGACACATCAGCAAAGTCTAATCCAGCTATAGCTTTGACCTGACTGTGCTTACATCTAATTTACAGTGAATGTTTCTGTGCCTTACCTGCATGGTAAATCGATCTTGAAGACAGCGATGTGGCTCAGCCCCACACTACCCTAAAATATGGCATCTGGACATTTGAGGCAACATCAGAAGCAGTGAGGCCACTCTCACCTTCCTTCCTGCTTGTTTCAAATACTATTGTTTATTTATTTTACTTTGTAAAGTTTTTTTTAGGCTAGCATACAAAATAGTGCGCTTCAATGTGACAATGTATGAAGATACATATGCCATTATACTTGGTTCTCGACTTGTTCCCCTCCTCCATTGCCCTTCCTTATGTGCCTTCCCTGCTCCAGCTGGCTAACTTGGTCCTCTAGTTAGTCTGCCCTTCTGATTTATTATCATATGTATTTCATTACCCTCTCCTTCTCCCATCTCCTCACTCTCATAATCCTCTTTCTAGTTTTGTCACTTACACACACACACACACACACACACACACAAGTTTGAAATATAGTTGCCATATGTATGAGAAAACGTGGTTCTTGTCTGTTTTTTTAAATGTGGCTTAGGCTGATTAGCATAACGATTTCCAGTTGCATCTATTTTTCTGTCATGATTTCATTTTCCTTTATGGCTATTTAAAAATTCCATTGTCTTATGGATTACATTTTCTCTATCCATTCATTTGTTGATGGGCAGGTAGGCTGGTTCCATTTCCTGGCTATGATAAATGCTCATACTTCTACTTTGAAGCAGATCATAAAAACCTGCCCTTCCCATACCATTCTTTCAGAAGCACAGAGGACATTTGCTCCAGAAATACCCTCCTATCCCCATGGGAAAGACACTCAGGTGCCAAGAGGAATCTGAATTAAAGTTTTGCAGATTTCTCCTCTCCTTGGTTTATTATCATGTTAGGTCATATGTCCTTTAGCGGAATCCTACTCCTCCACAGTCATCTTCTCTGTTAAACCTACTGGACAAAACCTACAAAACAACAAAAAAACCTCCCCACCAAACCTTTGAGTTTTCATTTCTGAAGACTCCTGAATCCTATAAAGCCTATATTAAATAAACATGTATGCTTTTAATCCTATTAATCTGTCTTCTTTGATTTTATGTTTAGACCTAACTGGGGACTTAAGGTAGTCAAGAAAAATCTTCCTGCACTACTACACATCCACTCTTTCTAGAGATAGTCAGTCACCTTTTACTTTTCACAAACATTAGTCCATGTATACAAAGAGACATAGGTAAATGTGCAAAAAGTAATAATTAACTTTAATTTTTTTAGGAAGTACCTCCCTGAGATTCCACTCCAGACTAAATTAAGTTTCCTTGTTGTACCATCAATAGAGCCCGTCCTTTCATGATACCCGTTATTACATGAGAAATGATCTAATCATTACAGATATTTTCGGCTTTATACTTTCCCCATAAGAAAACTCTATGTGTTGAAACCAGCATGTAGTTTGCTCCTCACTTTTTATTATATTTAGCCGAGTGCTACAATATACTTGGATAAATCCTTGATACATACCTGTTGTGTTAACAAAATGTAGTTAAGTAAACTTGGGCTGTGTGTGTGTTTCTGAAGCCAGTTAGGTACTATCTCAATCATTTTCTCAAGTTCAATTGTGAAATAAGAATGTGGAAATGAACAAGATGACTAAAGCTCTTGTCAAAGCTCTTGTAAACTTGACAGTCAGTGTCATGGTTTGATCCAGGTGTCCCCCACAAACAAATGAATGTGTTCTCAGTGATTGATCCTCAGCTGATGGCAGTTCGGGAATTAAAACCTCACTAGAGCTGTGTTGTCAGGGTGGGCTTATGGGGTTATAAACCAGCTTCCCCTTGCCAGTGTTTGGCACACCTCCCTGCCACTGTTTCCAGTGCTGTGGCAGAGGTGATGTCCAGCCCTCTGCTCATGTCATCATTTTCCCTGCCAGGATGGAGTCTCCCCTCGAGTCCATAAGCCAAATAAACCCATTCCTACACAAGCTGCTTTTGTTTGGGTTCTTTCTGTGCAGCAACTAGAAAGCTGACCGCAACACTCAGGAACACACACACACACACACACACACACACACACACACACACTTTATGAAAAGAGAACCACAGCATAGAAATTAGAAAATACTAGATTTGGTACAGCATGCACCTGGTCTGAAACCTTCAAAATGCTGACTGAGATCCTCCTCAGGCCCAGAAGACACTGAATTTGTCAAACCTGGATCAGTTTCCTGGAATAGATCCAATGGTTTCTTGTGAAAGCATGATGACAGTTTCCTACAAGGGTCTTGCTCCTTTAAAAGCTCTCTGGAGCATCGGAACTCAGACCAGTTGTCGGCAGAAAGTGTTGTGAATTTGCACTGTCGTGGCTTCAGCTACTCAATTTATTCATCATTTAAATTATAGTGATAATGCCTGCTTAAAATCAGCACTATGTACATGGAAAGTATTTTTAATTATGTTGAATAATAATATTGTTCCATTTATATTAAAATTCTAAAAATTGGATTGGGGAAAAAGTATTTTGTGGGTATGAAAAACACAATTTGATCTTTCTGTTGTCTCATGTTGATTTAGCACTAGGTTTTATACATGTGTGATTTATACACACACACACACACACACACATATATATATATACACTTTTAGAGATGATATAAAGGATGTAGATGTATATTTTATTAATTTTTTATATAAATGTATATGGATTGATCTTCAAAACACAGTTTTAAGTGAAAACGTTATGAGATATGACCCACCATAAATTACATAAATTAAAAATCCAAGAACACAAAACAGTAATAAATATTTTTGTATGACTATTTACAACAGAAAAGGTGCCCTTTAAATACAGTCATTCCCTGTATAACATTTTGGCCAAGGGATGCGAATGAATAATGGTGGTCCCATAAGATTTGTCATCTAGTGACATCAGAGCCATCTTAGTTTGAGGACGTACATGCTATGGTATTCGCAGGACAAAGCTGCCTGATGTAGCAGATCTCAGGATGTCTCCCTATCATTGAAGGGCATATAGGTGCATACTAGAACGGCTGCTTACTAATGAAAAAATAAAAAGAGCTCTTATTTGACATTATGCCTTAAAATGAAGAGTGAGACTTTCTCAGACCTCTCTTCACTCTCACTGCCCAGAAACCCCAACATAGCAAACTTCCTTATTCTAGCATGTATCATTATTGGGCAGTAGGGGGAGAAATTGAGCAGGACTACAAGATCTAGCAATGTTATCTATTTTATGGATCTTTATCCTCACAACAAGGAGTTCTAGGAACTAGGACTCACGTTATCTACATTTCATCCTAAGCATTTTATTCTCCTTCTGCCACTTTCTCAAGCTGAGGAATCTGTGAGCCTCTGACCATCAGTGGCCATCACGTGGTATCTGATGCCATCACATTCCTCAGCAGACCATGGAGTAACTATAAGCTGCCCTTTCACTTGGTCATTTAAAAAATTATTAATTTATTTACTTGCGAGACAGAGAGATAGGTAGACAGAGAGAGAGAGAGAGAGAGAGAGAGAGAGAGAGAGAGAGAGAGAGAGAGAGAGAATGGGTGTGACAGGGGTCTCTAGCCACTGCAAACAAACTCCAGACACATGTGCCACCTTGTGCATCTGGCTTTACATGGGTACTGGGGAATCAAACTTGGGTCCTTCTGCTTTGCAGGCAAATGTTTTAACCACTAAACCATCTCTCCAGCCCAACTGCTAAGAAATGTTCTTTTCTGAAAGGAGTCATGTGTATAAAGCTACATTGGATACAAGTACATGTTTATCAAATATCCAACTTAGTTAAATCCATAAACACAAAAATCAGAGTACTGGTTCCCTGGATGGTAGGTCCCAAGGAAGGGAGGAGAGACTGCTTAATTAACACTGTTTTTCACTTTGAGGAGATGAAAATTTTGGGGAAGTAGATAGAAGTAACAATTGCACAATATTGTGAAATACTAAACACCACCAAATTGTATACTTTACATGGTTAGTTTTTATGTTATGTGAACTTCATCTCAATTAAAAACAAAGGGGGAGGGAAGAAAAGAAAGGGACTTTCCAAATCCCAAGTTCTTAAGAAAGACCTTTTTCAGTGAAAGGATGACTAAGGTGTGATGCATAGGTCAGTCAAGTGCTGGGGGTGGGGAGGGTCGAGGGGGCCCAGGAGAGCAGGATGTAGAAAGTGCATCCTCTCATTAACTGATTTGGGTCCTGCTAATTGAGTTATGATCTTTGCGAACTGCAATGAAATCCTGCATGCATATAGCACCCATTTTCATGAGCTCTCATTTCCCCCAAAGAGTTGTCACTTCCTGTGGGCCTGTCCTGCAATTTTGCCCTCTTTCCTTTCTCCTATTCTGAGGTTTCTGTTCTATCATGAGGACACACAGACCATGCATACGGTACGTATGATGTTTACATTAGACACTGACTAGCAAGGCCTCTGTGCCCAGTAGGATCCAGTTATCTCTCTGGCCCCATGAGCCATCACTGACCCCCTCTCATGCAGGGCAGCCACACTGACCGCTTTGCTGTTCTTCACACTTGGTGCCTTGCTCAGGCCGGAGGGCTCTGCTCATGTTACTCCCTCTGATGTGGAGCATTACATCCATTCAATCCCACACAGTCATCTCCTGACCACTCTGTGCAGTAAGTAATATGCATTGTTTTTCTTCTCGTTGCCTTTGCTCTGATCCTCCATACCCTGTTCTACGTGCCAACGTGTTCATCACCCTTTCACATAAGCACTGCATGTAATCATTATGTTAATTGTTTATCTGTCTCCTGCTGCTAGGATTCCACTCCACCATGGCAGTGTCGAATATTGCAACGTTTGAGCTTCGATCCTAAAATAGTTCTTGGTTCAAAAAAAATTAGAGGTGTTCAATGAATATCTTCAGAAAGACTAAGCATCCTCTAAATAAAAGTAAATACATTCCTTTCTTAATTAGTGTGAAGTTCAAATACATTTCAAATAAAGCAAGTGTCTGTAGCCACTTCTAAAAAAATTGCTAATGGCCCGCTGACCTGAGATGGGATATGATCACCCTCACCTGGATGCTGAAGAAAATGCACCTCAGCTATTACAGACTGGCCACAGGCTTAAGGGCCAGGATTCACACCTCTCCTCCTGCATGTCTCTGATGATCTGAGATAGAGGAGAAGATTGTAAAACTCCATTAGTGTTGGTCAGCAAGCACTGGTGTTCTGTCATAATGATGACAAAGAATTCCAGGAGGTTCCTCGAACATCACTGCTAAGTCGTCTCCCTCTTTCCAGTCAAGTAGTCTCGCACGTCAGCTCTTATGAGAAGTCACCAAATCACTGTTTGGAAGCAAAGATGAGCTCAGGAGGGCCAAAGGCAAAGCCAGAGATGATTCTACGAGTTCTGTCAGGTTCTTTTCTAATTTGCTCATGAAGGAGCTGATGCTGAAGATGTTCTATGTGTTGTTCAAAGTTGTTATCTGATTATCATTCAGAAACATTGTATAATACTTTCTATGGATTTAAGAGGATGAGGAAGACACAGACTTTTGCCTTTAGTTAGTGAATCTGGGAGTAGTAGAGCTTTTGCAAAACTTTTATTCAAAATACTACAGTTAATATCTAAACCAAGACTAATTTCTTTTCACCGGTACTTTCATAGTGAAGATTCGGTAATTGTGACCAAGAGAAATTGTGGCTCAAGAGTCCTCTACATCTTCATAATTTCAGATTAATATACAGCAAAATGAAGACGCCCAGGCAGTGTCGTTTACTGAAGCATGTCTTTTCCTAGGCTCAAGAATTTTAGAGTGACTGGCTCCAACTCAAGGCCTTATGCATGCTAGCCAAGTGTTCTACCACAGGGGCATGCCATCTATAGGACCACATATTCTAAGAGCCATGGTCAGGGAGACTATCCAGAGACATGCCCCCCTCAACAACAACACACAAAGAAAAAACTGGCTACTTACTCTACAGTTCATAACCCCTTACCCCATGGTCTGATCCAGCAATCCCACTGAGACAGGCCCCAGCAGATTGGGGATAAGGAGGGAAATGGGGGTTCAACCATAAGACTTGATCATGTATCTAATTATTAACAATGTAATAACAATTATTGACAATGTATCTAATTATTAACAATAAATAAAATTTTAAAAAAGTCCTCAGTTGATTCTGACACATACTAAAGCTTAAGATCCCGAGCTATAGTACATTGAAATTAGCACAGTTCTTCTTGGCCTCCCATGTCATGAAGAATGGAGGAGGTGTGTCTTCATTTTACAGATGTTAAACCCAAGAGTATACAGTAAATTCATTTTTTAAAAGTTTCAATTGGAACCAGAACTTGCCTAATTCTAGGTAAAAGCTTTGATTAGCTCTGCTTATGTTGTCCTGTTGGAAAAACAAACAAACAGAAAAACACTACCACCAACAACAACACTACCAACAACAACAACAAAAGAATCAAAATACAATTTGCATGTATTTATGTAGAAATGATAATCAAGCAAGCTCAATAGTTGAGAAACAGTGCCATCTTATGGGCAGCCGGAACTTAGAGTGAATGGGTGCCTTCCTCCTAATTACCTTTCTCACTTGGCTAGTGCATCTGGATGGCATGCTGGCGGGTCTTTGGGCCTTTGATTATATAGCTGAGATTATTTTGTTCTAACTGACATTAGTTCACGCCTCTAGGACAGAGACCACAGGTTGTTAGGATCAGGAAAAATAATAACCAATAGAGTCAAGAAACTCTGAGTTACTTAAACAGGTAAAATTACAGGGAAACTTTCTGTTGAGGTAAGCTTCATTGGAGGTAGGCTGAGGAATAAGAAATAATGGATCTCATGTTTGTGAAACCATTCTAAAGGCCCTGCAATTCAAAGTGGGCACCACATGGTTCAGGCAGAGGTTGTGGTAGGTGATGAGAGGATGACCCCAAAGGAAAGAGTTTCCTTTCTTCCTGCTTTTATATCAGTGCTATTTGTTTAGGGGCTACAATATAATTCTTTCATCAAAGATGCTTTTCCCCATGCCTGCATCATCACCTCTGAGGTGGGCCTCTGAGGAAGTTTATAGGAAGGCAACCCTCTCAGTAGGGGACAGGATGCAAAGAATCTTAGGGAAACTAAAAATAAACATCCCTTCCTGGGAGGGCAGTACAGGAAGGAAATTTCAGAGACTCAGGAAACCATTAAGTCTGGGATAGGGTTGCAAGACCTCACCCTAAGGCTATATAAGGGGGAAGGGGATTTCTTTCCCTTAGCCCCCTACCTGTTTTGTTCTGTGTGTGGTGCTGGTGATGGCCTCTCTCTCTCTCTCTCTCTCTCTCTCTCTCTCCTTAGACCTGTGAAAGGGGGCAGCCTCTTTCACTGTTATGGAACTTCCCCTGGATCTGTAGTTTCAATAAATCCTTTCCTCCCATAACTGTGCCTGGTTTAGAGATTCATCCCAATGATGTGTGGCCAACTGTGACAGTTTTGGTACCAGGAGTGGCATGATATTGGCTGAGATGAATCTGACCATTGTGGATTTTGGTCTTCTGGAAATTTAGTGCTGGAAGAATGGACATGGACTTGGTATTTGGAACTGAAGACAACTTCTAGAGTGGTAAACCAAGTTTTATGGATTATACTGGTGAGAGTTTGAAAATGCTCAGTGCAGAGAGAATTGCATTTGGAGACTTGGCTTGTGAACTTTCTAAGGGGAAGGAGAGACTAAAGAGAAAGTTATTTATTAGAACTGTGTTATTGGAATAAGAGCTGGCTGTGTTCTACTGCCCATGCCCAGAGAGCTTGATCAAGGTTGAATTTAAGAAGTGGACTGTTGTGTTTGGCTAACAATATGGAACTCAGTAGGGGGTAGGATGTAAGGAAGCTCAGGAGAGCTAGAAATTAACATCCCTTCCTGTGTGGGCAGTCATGCTTGGGGCCACTGAGGAAGCCAGGAGGAAGTGTACAAAGACCTTTCAAAGGAACTCAAAGTTCTGGGCCAGAGTTTTTGGGAATGGGCACAGGACATTCTTGTGGGAGATTTTGCCTGAAAAGTATCCCCGTGCTTCTGGACAGGAATAACAGGTGCCAGACTTGCCCTGTTGTCTGGAGCTAGAAAGCTGGACAAAATACCCCACATTTTGATTCCTCCAAAAAGTGACCCCAAGATGCCGAGAGACCACCCAGATGTTTTGCTCAAAGGCACTTTTCAGACCACAGTGGAATAGGCAAAGCACAGTCATCTTGCCAAGATAAAGAACAGACTGGCCTTTAGGAGGCTTGCAGCTGGACTTGGTAAGCAGAGTAGTGGGGGGAAGGGAGCTGCTCCAGGAATCAGGCAAAGAACAGTCCCAGGAGAAAGGCAGCTACTGAGAGCTGAAAGCAGAACAGTCTCCAAGGCTAGCTCACTCAAGGTTGTGTCTTGAACTTTCAGCCAGCCAGTGAAGATACCTCATGGGACATATCCAGAAAGAGTTCATCTAGACATAGAGCTATGAATATTCTAAGGCTACTCTATCAAAGATATATATCAGAATTATTAAACAGGTAGCCACTAGCCTCCTGTGGCTAGTTTGCAGCTAGTTTCAGCTGAGATGTATTTTCAAGTGTAAATAAAACGCAAACCAAATGTTGAAGACTTTATAAACATAAATAAACTATCCAGGATTAGTTTTTTAGGAGTTGTGTATGAATGGTGTTCTTGGTGCTGGGGATTGAACCTAGGGCCTTGTTGCACTGAGCATCAATAGTTTTATACTGATTGCATGCTCAAATGTCAATACTTTGGGAATATTTGATGAGATAAAATATGTTATTAGCCGGGCGTGGTGGCGCACGCCTTTAATCCCAGCACTCGGGAGGCAGAGGTAGGAGGATCGCCTTGAGTTCAAGGCCACCCTGAGACTACAGAGTGAATTCCAGGTCAGCCTGAGACCCTACCTCGAAAAACCAAAAAAAAAAAAAAAATGTTATTATATTTAAAGAAATTTAAACAGAGACGGGCGAGAAGTCAGTACTCACAAAGGAACATTACTTTTTCCAGTATGGTTTTAAAGGAGGGAAAAGAAACATCTACTATACATATCAGATTACCAAAGCCAACTTCATTATTTCATGTGGTAACTAATGAAGCCTTGTCACACTTTCTTTATATCTTACTTCTACCATGTTCATTTATTTGACTCTATTAATTAAGCTACATTATGTTAGGATTAACGTAAAAGCTACTGTGATAAGAAACTTCAATGTTCAGATGCTATTCTTTTTTATATTTATTTATTTGAGGGGGAGACAGAGAGAAAGATGCAGACAGAAGGAGAGAGAGTATGGGTGCACAAGGGCCTCCTGCCACTGCGAACAAATTCTAGATGCATGTTCCACTTTGTGCATCCAGCTTTCCATGGATATTGGGGGATTGAAACTGGGCCATCAGGCTTTGCAAGCAAGAGCCTTTTGTCAAGGAATCTCTTCAGCCTTTCAAATGCTATTATTGCAAATATGGAAAACATCATAAATATTTGAGAAAGAGAGAGAGAGAGTGACAGTGAGAGAGAGGAGATAACTAAGTATATCAAGTAGCCAGAATAGAATACTTCAAATACCCCTGTTTAGCTTTCTTACCAATAGAACCTACTTCTTAAAGTTTGTACTTTCTTATCAAAATTTCAGTATCTCTAATATAATTCTGTGTAAAAATTCTTCTTGTGCTATTTGGAAGTAATATTCTTGTCGATGACAACTTCTGGAAAGAGTTATTTAACCATTAAAAAGGTTAGTTACAAAGGAAGTACCTTCTAAGAGCTTAAAGAGTTTAAAGATTCATTATACCCAGCAGGTTACGTTTAGGAGTCACCTCAGAAAAAGAAAACAGAAGGCCCCACCAAGAAAACAGAACATGAGATACCAAAACATTATTTTAATTAAATATTTTTCCTTTATTGTATATTTCCTGACATGGAAAAAGACTCCTCCATCAACAGAAGCTCTTTAGGCAATTGTAAGTGCTAGGTTCAGTTTACAATTTCAGTTAATGACACATGTGTTTGTGTGTGTGTATATAATTTTTAATGTAAAAATAATCAAGTAGCAGTAAGCGGAGGAGTTTAAGACCATAGAAAGAATAACAAGAACATGTCCTAAAACCTGGTAATAATTTTACCTTTGCCAGATATGAGCTGCTAATTGCCACCAGTGAGACTACACCAGGAGTTGCTGAGTGGTGAAAAAGTAGCCTTTCATGCCCTCACCTGTGGTGGCAGACATGGGTCCATGGCATATGACATGCCATAAAGCCAGCTTCTGTAAAGGCAGTGTAATCTTTCTAAACAGGGCAGAATTTCTAAGGAAGTCTTGAGTTTTTAGGGGGTCATTAAGTATTTCTTTGGCAATCCTTCCAGGTTTACAAGTACATAAGGCTGCACCAAGTTGTACATCAAGGAGATAATGGAGAGGTAGCTAGGCTGTAAAAATACTTTCCTGCCCCAAATGCTTTGATACCTGAGGAAAAAAAAAACAGATTATTTTGGTGCAGGAAACTGGCACATAAACAAAGTATGTTCAAGCATTATGATTTATTCTGTATTTTCCATAAAGACTCAAAACAAAAATATTTCAAACAAAATACTAATGATCCATGCAAAAATCTTTGAGGCAGAATTTCATTTTTAAATATTATTAATTAAAAATTTTTATTTATTTGCACATGTGTGTATGGTGGGAGAAGGATGTGCCAGAGCCTCTTGTAGATTCAAAGAAATGCCACTTTTTGCCACCAGCTTATATGCATGGCTTGGGAATTGAACCCAGGACAACAGGTTTTGCAAGCAAGTGCCTTTAACTGCTGAGCCATCTTCCCCAGCTCTTACAATTTTATTCTGCACAAAACACATGTGAGCGGGTGTGGGCACATACCTTTAATCCCAGCACTTGGGCACGTGGGAGGTAGGAGGATCACTATGAGCTTGAGGCCACGCTGAGACTACATAGTGAATTGTAGGTCATCCTGGGCTAGAGTGAGACCCTACCTTAAAAAACCTTAAAAAAATAACATGTGAAAACTCTGCCCAAAGATGCTCCTCTCAGGATGGTCAGCAGAGCAGCAGACTTTACAAACATTATAAAATCTCTGGAATCAGCATGGACTGGGACAGGTGGTGTAGAGGTAGAGCAGCCTTTATCTTATATATTCATATACATATATATATTACATATAGGCATGACATATAGGTATCATAAGCAAATTAGCTCTATAAATTTAACAAATGATATTTAAAATATGCCTATTACATATCCAAGTAATCTTCATTTATTACAAAAAATAAGACTGGTCTAGAACTAACTCAGTGGCACAGGCTGGCCTTGTACTCAGGTCAATCCTCATTCCTCAACCTTCCAAGTGCTGGTATTGTCAATGTGAGCTACCATGCCTGCCTCAAAAATCTTTTTCACAGTAGGTTTTTTCTTGTTGACTGTTCAAAGTCAGAAGTGAGTTCATTTTCATTCTAGACCAAGATTTGTCTTTCATTTTCACTTTTGTGGTTAGATGCTGAATTTTCAAGGTCCCCTTGGACTATCTCCTGAACTTTATCTGCAATTAGACAAAGATTGGCATTCCTGAGACCTTTGATTAAAGTGATATATGCATCCTTCTTCCCATGAAACTGATACCATTTCCGAAGCAGCTGGACTTTCTGTTCGGCCGTGTCTTGGAGATTGTCATTCCGGACTTCATCTATCACGGCTTCACTGATACCATTCTTACGAACAAATTCTCTAACTTGCTTTATTTTCATCTGTTCAGCAATACGAATGATGTATTTACTCAGGTCAACATCTGAAAAACAGTAATTGGTTTGTGTAAAACTTGTTTTTTTAAGTGATCTCCCCACTATCAAAAGCGTGTCCACCTCTCCCTTCATGACATGTAAGAGCACTGGTCAATTCACAGGTGTAAACAGGTGTCAATGTAGGTTGACTTGAGACTCCTGCTTTGTCTCCCTGAATTTGTTATCCAAGCTGAGCATGACACAGAACATCTCTGTTATCTTTCCATGTCATGTATGAAATGCCCCTTACAGATATGATGACCAGACCTATAGACAGAAAAGGGCAGTACAAACGTTTATCTCTGTATCTCTGTCATCTCCTCTCTGTCAAAGGACAGAGCCAAACAGAATTATGTATGTTATTGTGGAGTTGATTGCAACCAAAGTTGAGTTTTACAATTCAGTTTGAATTCTGCATCAGTTTAGGTAGGAGTTATGTAATACATGTAAACTGGTAATGAAGAAAATTTTTCTTAAGCCTCAGAATATACTGTTCTCTTGTTAACTGATTTATTTTTTAATTGAATGTTAGTTGGATTTTTAAAAATTACTTGATAGACTCAATAGAAAAAATGATAGCACAAAGAACAGCAAAAGCCCAATGTCAATGAAACTCCTGACAATTACTTTACCATAAAATTTTAGAGTTTATTTCTCTTTAGGCCTATTCCTACAAAGAAAGCTATTTCTACAAAATAAAACAATAACTTTACCTGAGTTCATTGGCATATTTTCCTGGAGAGAAAAAGAATAGAAGCAGGAAAGAGAGATTAATATATATTTAAATGTCATCTAGTATTTTCTTAATACTGAAAAATGTACAAATTAGGAAACCAGACTGGGTAAGAAAGATTCTTTTAATTATTTACATTTTGATTTGAAAAAGTTCTACCTCACTAGAAATTAATCAGTATTGGTTTGCTTTTTACAAAGAAAGGAAAGTAAGGAAAGTAAGGAATTCCTGGAATGAATGGGGATTTTTTTTCATATAGACATTAAAATAAATGATAAAAATGATTATTCTAAAATGTTCGAACTGCTCTCTCTCTATCTCTCTGCTTGAAAAAATAAATAAATAAAATATTTTTTTAAAAAGGGCTGGAGAGATGGCTCAGCAGTTAAGGTACTTGCCTCCAGTGCCTAAGGCTCCTGGTTCAATTCCCCAGTACCCACATAAGCCAGATCCACAAGTTGGTGACCCTGATGTTCTCTCTCTCTCTCTCTCTCTTTCTCTCTCTCTATCTCTATGCTTGAAAAATGAATAAATAAAATATTAAAAACAATAAAACATGAAATGTTTAGTTATATATTATAAAAAAATAATGTTTGAACTGTACTCTTATTTTTCAGAGCAGCAGCAAATTTTGCACCACTGTCAAAATTTGAAAAGAAAATTGTACCCTATGATTTAAAGTCTTTCATTCTTGTGAATCCAAGTCTCATATAAGAAAATTGTTATCCATTTCACTGGAACTGGGTTTTCTCCCCAGTTTGTCTTTTTTTTTCTATTTGAACAGACAGGAATCCCATGTTAGAAACAAATATAGCAAAACATTAGTTCAATATTTATCTGGAGATAATTGGGTTGTGTGGTTTGAGAGAGAGAGAAATTATGGGCATGTCAGGGTCTCTTGTCATTGCAAACAAACTCAGATGCATGCACCACTCTGTATGTCTTGCTTTAGGTGGGTATTGGTTAATTGAACCCCTGGCCAACAGAGTTTGCAAGAAAACTCCTTTAATTTCTGGGCCATATTCTCAACCTCAATTGTGTGTATGAAATATAGTTTAACAGCAATCTCTTTGCCAGGTCTTGGGTATTTAATCCTTGCTTTTTCTACAGGGATAATAGCAATGTGAAATGTGGAGGTATACACATACTTTTAAACTCACATTCAATACCCTTCCACGTCTATCTCCCTTTATTCCTTCTTACAGTATTTGTATAGAAGCTTATGTATAAATTAGTTACCATATCTCAATTCATTTGTGATGTTACTCTAATCCCCATGTATAAACACATTTAAAAGGGGAAATCACGTGAACAGCTGAATTACTACTTTGTTTTCTCTAAGAAAGCTGGTGCGTATTTCACACTTACAGAATTTGAGACTGTAGCTTCATAGCGATGATTTTTATTTATCCACTTTTTAAATTTCCACCCTGAAAGATCAAAGAAATTGCTATCAGATTCAGATGTCAGCATGGCAGGGGGCTTTTACATAAGTCTAAGAAGGAAAGAAACGTTCACTCAAACCTACAATGGCCAAATAGCAAGTCTAGTCCTGTGCTGTTCTCACTCCACCGAGTCAGATGCTCCATACGCATGCCACATCTTAATTGACTCACACAATTATCACACCCGGGTTAGTGTGAAGCTGGCCTTGGGCTTACAACATGGTCACCAACACTGTCTAGTGTGGTATGTACAGCTGCAGCAGAACACAGAAGCCATGGTGTGTGGAAAGTTGAAATCATCTTACCGCAGAGGGACATTTAATGACTGAAATTCAAATATCCACATTTACAAATAACTCAAGCACACATGCCACATGAGTGGATGCTCTGAAGTAAGTGTGAAAAGAAATAAAGGAATCCACGTCTTTGAGTCCAATTGTAATGTTTATTCCACATCTGTTTTTAGCTAAATAAGCTCTAAAGTTAAAATAAATTCTTCAGCAGAACTGAGGAAACAATGACTTATTCCAATAAAGAATGAAAAACTTGATGCGTTTGAGCTACTGAAAATTGCTATAATCTGTATTTCAGGATTGTTCAATTCAGAGTTATTTTTTAAATTATGATTGCACTCAATTTTGTTTTAGCCACCAAATTTTCTAAGTAATCCATGAATAAAACAGGTTGCCAGAGAATTGTGAGTTAAAAACAGACCAGGAATAATTTTTAAAAAACTAAATAAATTAAATAAACAGGTTTGTCAAGGGAAAAGAAGCATAAAGAGAGAACACATTTATCAGGTGTCAGCCACCATGCTGTTCCAGGGAAGCCCTGGAGTTCTGAGTTCTAGTGATGCATAGAACAATTACTTCCAATGCCATTTCAATCTACAGTTTGAACAAGTTAAGGACTCACCTAACACCAGGGCTGTAATCAGGAGGAGTAAAAGCCATAGATAGTGAAGACTGGAACCTGCAGCTGGGAATAGTGGGCGTTTTTCATGAAAATAAGTAATTAAGATTGAAATCAAGGGGTGAGAAGATAGCCCATGGACTACAGGACCTTACTTGCAAAGCATGTAACCCCAGGTTCCCTTTTCACTCCACCCAAGTAAACTGCATACAAAACTTGTACAAGCAAGAGAGCTTAACACAAAAGTAGTCTTATAAAACACCTGCCAAAGCTCAGGGAACATTGTAGAAGAGGGGTGGAAAGATTACACGAGCCACAGTGTGGGAAGCAGCATCCTGAGGCATTGTGCCGCTCTCCTCACAGAGACTGGTGCATTCATGACCCCACAGTGAATACCAATAGGTGGGATGGGAGCAAGGGAAAGGGGATATAAGAGTATAACCCAATGGAAATATGACCAACATGTGATATGTTTATACAGTAAAGTTCATATGAATTATTAAAAACACATTTTATAAATGCATGACATTGTAAAACTATAAAAAAGAATATTTTTATTTAAAAAGTGAACCTGATATTCATTTGCAGAAGCAAGAGACCCTGTCGTCCACTACCTCCCCCCACACACATGTAAATAAATGAATTTAAACAAAGAGCTCAGATAGCTCAATCAGTTGAGCATCTGACTCAGTATAAAAAAGCCCCTGAGTGTGGTGTGTGAGGAGCACACAGCACTGGGGCGCTCAGCCCAGCAGCCATGAGATGGAAGGAGGAATGGGATGCATCAAGTTCTTGCTCTATGTTCTCCTGCTGGCCTTCTGCACCTGTGCAGTGGGATTGAGCACAATAGGTGTAATGATACAGATCGCTCTAAATCACACCTTTATCCACCGGATGACATCTGGTGCCCTGTCATCATGGTCATCATTGCAGTGGGTGCCTTCCTCTCTCTGGTGGCCCTTGGGGGCTGCTGTGGGGGCTACAAGGACTACTGACCCATCTTCCTGTCTCTTGTCATGCTGGTGGGAGTGGCTGTAGCTACCACTGGCTGTGTGTTTAGAGACAAGTTGCCATCAGAGTCCAGTAAGAATTTCCAGCAGCAGATGCAGAATTACCCCCAGTGATAACAAAACAGCCTCAAACCTGGATAGGCATCAGGAAGATTTGAAGTGCTGGGAGGCTTCTCACATCCCTGACATGACCAAGGACTGAACCCCTGACTCCAGCTGCCTCAATGGTACTATGGGCTGTGCAGCTAATTTCAAGGAGTCCATGATCATACCCAGGGCTGCTTGGATAAGATTGGGGTCTAGCTGAGAAAATAAGTGCTGTTGGTGGCTTCAGCAGCCCAGGGAATTGCTTTTGGAGAGATACTGGGAATTGTCTGCCTGCTGTCCAGTGATCCATGAAGTAATGGAGGGGGGGAGGTCTGGTCTTTTCATTGTATTCATTTAAAGGAGTGATCCTCCAGGTTTTTCAATTAAATAGATTTTTTTCAATACAAAAAAGAAATTAAACTTAATCAAAAAAAACAGTGAGCTATTTGTTCACATATGAGGAGATAGAAATAATAATAATAATAATAATAATAATAATAATAAGAAGAAGAAGAAGAAGAAGAAGAGATGATTACTTTCTGTTTTGCACTTGGTATTGCTAGTCAGTGTGCACTGCTCAATGATCCCATGTTCACACCTAGGAAGAACAGAGAGTACACTGTCAGCCTGGAGAGATTTTCTCATTATTTCTAAATGGCCCATTACAAATCAGTCCATTTTATTCATCTTTGCATTGCTGATAAGCATTTTCCTTCAATGGTTTTTAACCAGCATCTAAAGCTGATATGAGTTAATAACTACAATTGGGATGGTTGGAGAGGAAACATGCTGAAAGAATCTCTGTGCTTTACACAGCGAGAGGTAAAGAAGGTAGAAACTACTGATATGCAGGAAATCAGATGAAATAGATACAAAAGAAGCATAAAGTAATACTTTTAAATACCAGAGTTTAAAGCAAATTATTAAAAAAAATAACCTGTCCAAAGCAGTTTCAAAAACGTTTCATCAAACATTAATGTGGCCAGAAATCAGTCACTGCTCAGGATGTTGTCCAGGGATCCCTTGAGCTCCCCCTCTCCCCTGAAAGTAGGTTGACATGGTTGGCATTGCTTTGGTGTTCTGAGCACTCAAGAGGCACATGTGGAAGTATCTTCATACAGCTCGTTGGGACAGCCACAGCCTATTCTGCCTGTTTCCTAACTGGGTGAGCATAGGTAAGTCAGCTGACCTCCATGAGCCTGTAATCTCATCGACATCGACCCAAATCAGCCCAGGGAGAAGACAACTATATCATAACGATAAACTATTTAGAACTGCTATTATTTGTATTATTTGACTAAGCTAGCCACTTCTCCACAACCCCTACCTGTCTTCTTACCATGAAGGCACTCTCGGATATTTGGGGTTTACAGAGAAAAGGGAAGAAAACAGAGGTGCATAAAATTTCTCTAGAAAATATAACATAGGTTTATGTCCCTACTTTTTAAGTGTATTAGGTGAACACCCAAAAAGTTCCCAAGGTAAATTTCGAGTTAATGAAAAGGTAAGTTAACAGCAATCCTAAACTCTTAAAAACCCAACACTGTTTTTATTTACGTTTTTGCAGTGCTAAGAATCCCACCAGGACCTTGGACATCTAGGCAAGCTGCATTCACCACCACAACATACATTACTCAATCCCATTTCCTCAGGGATGTGCAGCCGTAACAAATCAAAATATTCTTTAACCCTATGAGTGAGGAAACTGAAGTTCCGAGAGGTTATGTGATCCACTCAAACTAACCCTAGTAATTACAGACGAAGGCACTATGCAGTCAGGCTTTCTAGATTTGGGTCAAAACCAAGCTCTTGAACATGAAAAACAAGAAAGACCCTGGTGACACAGCTCCTCTCTCCAGCCTGGTACCAAGCTCTCCAGAGTGTCTTCTGTCTTTTTACAACTGCTGCTCCTCTGCCTGAAATACACTTTCCATCCATGTGCACCTGCTGAAGTTGATCTTACCTTCTCTAAGGCTCAAGCAACACACCCTATTTTCACTCTCATCTTTTCAGACATGGTTGAAAGGTCTTCCTGCAAAACTTTTAACTCTGTGGTCCTAAGTGTCTTCTTTTTTTCCCATTTTTTTTTATCAATAAGCAGAAACTCTGGATGGACAGGTCTTGTGTTGGTACTAAGTGCATGGTGTTGACATACAGTGGTCATAGCTTTAGGGGCCTGTCTCTGCCTCTAGAACCGTGACCTTGATGACAGAAGTAGGTCTCACTCACACCACTAGTATCAAGTGCAAAGGAAGTATTGGATGATGTTCAGTGCTGAATGATGTTTGGATGAGCAAATGGTCACCTAGTTGCTTGGAGGAGAAGCAAAGTGAACCCTGATTCCTCACTCAGTGTGGTTGCTTCTCTCAACACAGGGCTATGAAGGACCAAGACTTACACGATGCAGGGCTCACAGTGCTCACACACAGGAGCATCACAGTAGAAGTTTGCTTTACATCTGCATTTGGTATTCTGGGTCCGGGTACAGTTTGTTTCCACTTCTAAACCTAAAGAAAGCAGTTGGAAATTCATTAATTACAACATCCAGTTACATATGTACTATGAACATAATGGCCAAGAGCTGCATGATGTTTGAAATCTCCTGTGTCTTATCAACTGTCAAACAATAATAACTCCAGTGGCAAAAGAAGCAGTGCTAGGTTGAAGCAGCCGGCAATCATCTAACAGAGTGCTAAGTGGATTAACAATCCAGAAACCAAGAGAACCTCCACCATGGCTTGGATGTCTCCTCTGTTCCTTTAGTCTGGATCCTTGATACCTAAATGTGTGATGGCCTGCAGACCAGCAGCATCAGCTTTACCTGGAGTTTGTGAGAATTTAATGCCTTAAACCCAAGTCTAGACTTAATCAGATCAATGTCAAGACTCTACTTACAGCTTCTGATTCAGTGGTTGTGAGCTGAGACTTAACCACTAGTGTTTTAAATAACTTCCTGAGAAACTAATGTACATCCAGAATTGAGAATCATTTCTTTACATGCTGAATACTGACAAGTAAAGCTTTAAATTGACAGGTATTTTAATGTCAATCAAATGAAGAAACGCTTCAGTTATGATTTCATCTGGGAAAGAAGAGACTGAGATAGCCCTGAGGATTCAAGGTCCCATGTAGAATGATGAGGACAAACCAGACCCCCGAAGATGAAGGAGCACCATGTCCACATTGGCTTTCCTGCCAGGCCTCGAGGAAGACCCACTAAACCAGCAGAGCAGGAGAACTACAAGCTTTGATCGGAGCTGATGCACCCCATTCCTAGGGTTGATATTTGGGAGAATTGCTAACATTGACCTAAAAACTGATTATTGGTACATAGTCCTATATCTTCAGACAGTGGCCAGTATTTCTAATTGTATTATCAATGTGTCTGCAATGTGGAATCTTTATGAAGTAGCAGGATCAGTCTCTGTCAATTGCTTTCTAAGACACACACACCATGCCCTCCATCACAAAATCCGCATCGTCTGCATTTAGAAGAATAATGCTCCTTGTCCGTGTATTCCTCCCCTTCCTGGCAGTGCTCACAGCTTGGTTCACCACCATTGAATGTGCAGTCCAAACCTTTGCGTTTACCTGTCCGTGAAAAAAAAATAAATAAAGGTCAGTTGTTGAAAGGAAAACGGTCATATAACAATAAGGAAAGCATGAAGGGATGATTTAAAAAGAACACTCAAAATCAAGGGAGGAAGTGTTAGGCTAGTGATAAATACTAGTGATAAGGGGAAGAAGGTTGCTGGAAAAAAATCATGTCAAGAGCCAGAGGTCTTTCAAGACAAAAGCTAAAAGAATGGTCAAGGATTATCGCTATAGAAACAGGATGGTTACCAACAGGAAAAACACAAAAAAGGGAGGATCGAAACTTCTCTGAAGGAAAGGTGAAGTTGCTTACTGAAGGGTGTATATTCATGGTAGAGACAGCTGTCACTGACCACTGGGAATAAATCCACAAATCCTGGTAACAGATGTTGTAGTTTAAGGAAACAAATATAGAAAACTCTGGAGACTTTTGCCAGAACTTTAGTAGCTATAACATCTTTAAGACAACAGTTAGCTTCTATCAGCTTAAATTTTTGCCATGTATTCCATAGATGGAGGTAACATATGCATCCATCTCTTGCATTATTTTCAGAACTGCAATGCCCACTGCCAAGTGAGCATTCAGAGGTCCTCCTCTCACCTTTTATTTCCTTTACATCCAGGAATAAAATACATCTTGATGGGGAAGCATAAATATATGCATAACAAAAACTCATCATAAGCTTATAACTAAGATTATTATAAATTATAAGTATTTATTATCAGTAAATTGATTTTAAATAATGATTCAATCTACTAAATAATTCACTGTGTTACTATCGCTAGGCATTATAGAAGATTGTCATCTGAAAATTTTGCATATTTAACAAGTGTTTATTGAATTCTTATTGTCTATTAAGCAATTTCTAGAAGCTGCAAGTACCACAAGAAATAATCCATAATCTCTAAGGCCTTCCTTCATCTTCTCAGGCAGATGGTACACAAATAAATATGTGTTATTAAGTACAATGGGAAAACTCGATTAGTGTAAGTTGATGAAGAGTGAAAAAGAAAGAGACTCAAATATAGAAAGAAGTGCAACAGAAAAGTATCACTAGCAATTCTAATCGTAAATGATGGGGCTAATTTAGGAAGATATACAGTGGAATCCGTTCCACTCGCACAGATAACACATGTACCCAGGTGTACATAAGCCAATTATTAAGCATACACAAAACGATCTTTAATCAAACAATGGTAAGTCTGTTTAAAACATTAGCAAACTATGGAAATACAAAACAAAATGCATCAGGGTTATATAACATTATGTCAGCATTTTACTAAAATAAAACAGAACACAAGTTTAATTGTGTTTCCTGCTACTGATATTATAATCGTTTCTAAATGAATTCAAAGTTTTAATGAATAAACTTCTAGATGTGCCTAGCATGATAAGGATAGAACTAACAGACTCTTTTCTCCAAAAATAAACCTAAATTTACTAAATTATGAAAAATGAGTGGCTATTTTCCTGAAAACATTACAAGAATTTAAAATGTCATTTTATGAGTGTAATATATATGTTTGCTATTAAAAGTTTAGAAAAGACTAATAGGCACCTATAAATCTGCTATCTTATATTTATTGCTTGTTATTTTCTTGCACTTCTATGCATACATATATTTACATATATGTAGATATATAAGTGTATGTAGAATAGATATGTGTATATAAATATACAATATGTATGCATTTGAATATATAATGCATATGAAGCTGAATTATTCTTATTGGGTATATGCTAAGGACTTTTTGATCAATCAAAATGTCAGTTCACATATGGAATCTCTAAAATAATTATTGAAATTTTTTATTTTAATTTATAATCATTATATAACTATTTTTCAATCCTGTGACATAAAACCACATCATTAGAATTTCAGATTCTTTTCACTGAAGTCACATTTAAAATGCATCACATATAATTTCATGCTTGGCTTCCCTACTTCTGCTTCCTTCCCTACCTCTTCCTATCCTTCCCTCCTTCCTTGATTTCTTCTTCTCTTGATAAAAAACTTAAAACATACAAATAGTCTGCATGAATGCCTGAACCACTCCAAATGTTCAGCCTAGTTTTCTTAGCAATGACATGTATCTTTTCTCAATATTCATATTTCACTGATTTATATAGTCAGAATTAAATTACATATTAATATCAAACACCAGTGAATGCAAACAGATTTGTAAGTAACTTGAATCATGTTAAGTCTAAACTTCCACAAGAGGGAATAAAGATGGGGGAAATGTTTCATTTTTGTTAGATGCCATCCGGTACACACCAGATATATTTTGATATGCATACATGCAAACTATCCCAGCCTTTGATTTCTCCAGAATTCACATAGGCAATCCTGCATAGTGGGCATAGTATGGGAAGTGCCTTGCAAACAAATGAAATATATATTTATGTTTATTACTAATTAAAATATTTTCCTATAAACTAGTGATGTGCCAGAGACTATAGATATATTCAAGTTTTTACCCATGTATCCAAATTTCTTAAAAGTTTATAATTATTCACACTCCCACAACTGGTGTGAGAGTTCTGTTCATAGGTAAACACGAAGGATGAGATTATTTTTAATTTTTCTCAAGTTTTGTACTCACATGTGCATGGGTGCTTGTGTGTGTGTGTGCAGGTGCACATGCTTATGTGTTTGCACGTGTGTGGAAGCCAGAGATCGATGCAGGGCTTATTCTTCAATTGCTCCCTAATGTAGTTTTTGAGACAGACTCTCTGCACCCAGAGCTCACAGATTCATCCAGACTAGCTTGCCAGCAAGATCTGATCCTCCTTCCATCTCTGCCTCAGCAGAGCTGGGATCACAAGGGTGTCCAACACTTCTGGCTTTTATATAGGTGGCAGGGACCTAAACCCAGGACCTCATGTTTGCATGGCAAAACCTTTCCCCTCTGAGTCATCTTTCCAGGCCTGAGGTCACTTAATACTGAATTTATAAGTCATTCATTCATTCATTTATTGGATTGAGAGAGAGACACACAGACAGACACTATGGGTTCAGAGACTCTGGCTGCTATAAACGAACTCAAGACATATTCACTGCTTTGTGCCTCTGTCTTTTCATGAATACTGGGGAATTGAACTAGGACTAGCAGTCTTGGCAAGCAAGTGCCTTTAGCTTTTGAGCCTTTTCCTCAGCCCATAAAGTCACTTTTTAAATGGAAATAAAACAAAGGCAAATATACAAAATTTTTTGACAGCTTGATATGCAAAATATATTGTCTATTTTTAGCTGGCATTTTAAAATTTAAAAACATGAACAAAAAATTCGAAACTATGAGCACAGATTTCATTTCACAGAGCAAATTGTGTTCAGCAACTTGTAAAATAAGTCCTGTTTGGTTATGGCCAATGGGAAGGGGTTTAGGTGTAAAAGGGTTGTACTATGAAGGAGAATTTTCAGCAAGGTTCATTGGACCCCAGAAAGGAGGCCCACGGAGACTGTGTATAGCCCACACCTGCTTTGCATTATGAGCGCTGCCAGCAGGGGAGGCCAACCCTGAAAGCTACTATAATCTTTATCGGTGGGAAGGAGGCCTTTTGATCCATTGCATAAATCTCTCAAGTAAACCTGTGCCATCCTTTCCTTTCTGTCTTTGCAGTGTAGCTGAGATCGTTCAACATTTGTATGTAGTCAACTTCAAGTTGGAAAACAGTTGCAAGGTTGCATTTCTTTTAGCTTCTAACTTATTAGAGCTTAAAAGATTTCCCAACGGAAATTGGTTTGCATTTCAAAGTACTGATAATTTTAAAGTTGGTTTCTCTCCATTGCTTTTCTAGTTCATCTAGAGATTCAGCTGTAAGATGCAAATATATTTTGCAAGCTTCAGTGCTGAGATCAGGAACTTTCTTAGAGACTGACTGAAGAGAGAGGCTGAGGCATATCTTCCAGGGTGAAAAGTCCTGCTTTGAGAACACCACCATTAGAATGCTATATCCTTGTCAGTTTTAATATAATAAGTTTCAATACCCACAAATAAGTTCTTTTTTGTTCATGAGAAATGTAGACACAGAGATGAATCTTCTCATTTCAGATTGTGTCATTTGTAAATTATTTATAATCAAATCACAAAAATTCAATAAAGATAAATTAAACTTCTATGGAGAATACTTTCCTTGGCTTTCTTTATTCTTCTACTAATGCTACATACTACAGAAAAACCAAAAGCTGCAAAAATGTTCTATACATTCTTACCCTATGTTATACCTTACCCTGATGTTCACACTGGTTTCTGAACTGTGTAACCTACCAGGTTGGCATGGCTTACAGCAGAATTGGCCCCCACGATATAGGCCTTCAGGGCACTGAGCCTCAGCTTCGGGAACATTCGTTTTTGACTCCAGTCCCTCAGAGTTACTGCCAGTCTCTTGGACATTCACACTTGACAATGACCCAGTAATGAAGGTGAGTATCTGTAAAATAAAAGCATGAAGAGGGGCTGAGGAGATAGTGTTGTGTTTAAGGCACTTGAAAGCCTGCCAGCCTGGGTTCAATTTCCCAGCACCTATGTACAGCTGATCACAAGCCAGTCTCTTTTTCAATGGCAAGAGACCTGGAGGTGTACACACAACTGCCCTGAACAACACATGTGTCTACACACACCCACACATAAATAAATGAATACATAATAAATAAATAAGTAAAATGGAAAAGCATGAAGAGAATTGAAGTGATTTCTGATTCAAGCTTGGTTTCAGCTGCCCAAAGCAGTTGGATCTGTGAATAGGCCAAATCAAGGCAGACATCCTTGCCTGTTGACCAGTTTCCAGGAAGGGAGGTCAGACCACTGGTTCCCTACACCAGGAGCCCTGAATCCACTAACTGCCCTGCACTTGTGGGTGAATTCCCTAAAATTCTCCAAGGCTCAGATTCTTTTTCTTAGCAGTGGGGACTCTTTCTTTCTCATAGGTCAGTTGTAGTGAGTGGACTTACACATTTAAAGCTCTCAGCACAGCACCTGCTACATAATAAAAGATTCCCTATGTAGCCTTGTATTAATATAATGAAGTTCCTACATAGTAAAATAGAAAACAAATTCAATACAGCCATAGTGTGGAATGCACAGAAAAGAGAATGCTCCCATTTACTTCCAGGAAGTATGAGACTATGTTCCAGAGAACCGTTACCCAGGCCATCCATCCAGTTGATGATATAATACAAGTACAGAAGAGCCCCCTCCCCCACGGCCTCCTCACACCCACCCAGCACTACCCTACACCACAAGCTCACCACATCGTCTCAGGAGTGGTAGGTGCTCAAGACCCAACATGGCAGTCACAAGCAGAGTGACATCTCAGTGACTGAACCAGAAGAAACAGAGGCTCCTGGTAAGGGGGACACCAAAGTCAGTGTGGCAATTGGCCTGATGCATAAGTGGGTTATGAGAAGGGTCACAAAAAGTCACTTTTTTTTTTCTTGTTCTCAAATTTAAAATAAACATAAAAAGGCTTTCAAAAAGCAATAGCAGCCAAAAAGAAAAAGAAAGAAGAAAGAGAAAGAGAAAGAAAAAGAAAAAGGTGTTGTGATATGAAAACTGTCATCTCTCCAAATGACAAGGATGAATAGAAAAGACAGGCAGATAGACAATAAGACAGGAAGACAGATGCTCCATGGACTAACGCAGACATCAGACCGACTGAAGGCAGCAGCATGTGCTGCACAGTAATCATGGCAAAATGAAGTGTTTACTGGTCAGCAAAGCCCACAGGGAACTTTCTGCAGTAGGACCACAGAGCTCAGCTACCACACAAGATGAGAACACTCCCTCACTGAGGGGCTGCTGAGGGGCCACAGGCTGAGGGTAATTTGGTTTTTCAAGGTAGGGTCTCACACTAGCTCAGGCTGACCTGGAATTCACTATGTAGTCTCTCACGGTGATCCTTCTACCCCTGCCTCCCTAGTTCTGGGATTAAAGATGCCTGCCTCCACACTTGGCTCTCTTCCAAGTTTTATGGGAGTCCTTTGAATTTACCACATCAGTCATAAATAGTAACTTTTGTTTAGGTGACTATATCCCTTTAGATCAATGCATCAGGGCTATTTTCTTTCCCTTTGGCCCTTATATTAGTCAGGGTTCTCTAAAGGAAACAGAGTTGATAGAACAGACTGTAGTAAAAGGGAATTTATTGGGGTAGCTTAGTACAGTCCAACAATAGCAATCTGCAGGCCCACGGGTGAAGGAACCAGTTCACATGGCTGGTGTCTGGATGCCTCAGCAATCCCAATCCAACACTGAAGGTTCGAAGGCTCCCTGGGGAGCCACTGTTCTTCAGTCTGTGATGTGAAGCAGAGGAAACTGGGTTCCAATGCCCAGGAAGGGTAGTAGAGCAGGATGTGAGTGCAAGTCATGACAAGCACCAGCAGCAGGGGAGGAAGGAAGAGAGGTTCCCTTCCCCTCAAGCTTCCTCATATCCAGTCCCCTTCTGGAAGGTCACCCACTGGTGGGAAAGGCTCACTGTGGAGAAGGGACCGCCTCTTTTTGTCAGTCCTTTCTGCAGGCAAGCTCAGAGATCCACCTAAGATTACTGTAGATTATTAAACAGGTCCAGTTGACAATAAATTTAACCATCACAGTCCTCTAAGCCCAAGTATGCTACCAGCTTTGTTCAATCATGACGAAAATTCTTTTTTTAATTTTGAAGTAAAATGATTGGACAAAAAAGGAAGGAAAGTGTTTAAAGTCAGACTAAAAGAACTGTTTACTTGCTGAAATTGAAATCTCTGTTATACAGAAAGCTCTATCTCTGATAAATCTGGGTTGATTTTCCTTAGCAAACACTTACTAGAAAAGTATAGCTCATTACCCACACCCTGACAAACTCCTATAGAAAATAACACTACGGAGTTGATGGGCTGCCAGCAAGGCAAGACAAAATATCTTAGAATTCAATACCTTGTGTTTTATCAAACTATGGATAAATGGGTATATTTCATTAAAACTCTTTGTATACCTGAAGCTGTGGCCTGACTTTCTTGTATAATTTATGAAAAGAAAGCAAGTAAGAAATGAAGGGAGGAAGGAAGGAAGAAAGGATGCCCATTAATAAAGTATTATCTAATTACCCATGAAGCTACTCTGGGAGCTAGAAGTAATGGAAAACATTCATGTTTATATGTAAAAGTTTTACAAAGTTTGTTTTTAAATTATCAGTAATATTATATTTGCACTGTGTTTGAAAAATATACCTTATTATCCTAATATATGAGTTTAAAATAATTTTTAAGTCTTTAAAATGTGTGCTAATGGAATTATTTGAGAGATGGGCATCTCATATTGAAAGTGGGTTTTGTAACTTCTGTCTCCAAACTTCACATAGATGGATGAGAATCGATGGGTTCTAAGGAAAAGACTGTCCCTGTATCCACTATGAAGACTGTCTTTCAGATCTCAGCTAAGAGGTAACAGAAGGCAGAGGACTGTTTGGGAGAAGGTAGAAATAAAAAAGGAAAAAGCCTACAGATAATTCTTAAAATTGCCAATATTTGAAACAAAATTGGGTATCTCATTCTATTCACAGTTTTGAGAAGAAAGGGCCAGAAAGGTGACCTAGCCAAGCCATTTCTCTGATTCAGGAGAAATTCAATGCTTCAACAATGCTTCACCCACTGTCACATTACTACCCCAAGAGACCCAAGGCTAAATTGTTCCCCTTACCCTAGGAAAGCTGTCCTACCCCCCATCATACTTCAAAATGTGACTACATTTAAAATTGGGATCTCTACAGAGTTAAAATGAGGTCAGTAGGGTGAGCCCTACCTCGATATGGCTGTTTTCATTTTAGGAACAAATGTGGACTCACATGAACAGAGGAAGATGATGTAAAGACAGAGTCAAGGACAGAGGCCTGAGCAGTCTTCACAGCCCCCAGAAGGAACCAACCCTGGAGCTGGGGAGATGGCTCAGTGGTCAAAGATGCTTGCTTGCTTACAGAGCCTGCCAGCTATGGTTCAATTCCCCAGTACCCAAGTAAAGCCAAGTGCCACAAAGTGGTGCAAGCATTTGGAATTTGTTTGCAGTGATAAGAGGCTCTGGTGCTCCCATTTGTATATTCTCTTTCTGTCTATTTGTCTGTCTGTCTGTCTCTCTGTCTGTCTGTCTGTCTCTCTCTCCTCCACTAAATAAATTTAAAAAAATTTTTTAAGGAACTAGCCTTACTGGCACCTTGACTTCAGAACACCAGTCTCAAGAACTCTGAGACAATGAATTTTTATTCTTTAAGCCACCCACCATGTGCTACTTGATTTGAGTAACCCTAACACACTCATACAAGGACCAAACTACAGCCTTTCCCTTTCTTACATTTTTAATTTGAGAGATGTTGGTGATACAGAAAAATCTGAAGACTACATAACTGAGCCCAAGGATTCTTCATGTTGAATGATCAGCCAGATAAGTGGATAAGAGAACTTCCTGTGGTAGTTAGAATTGGAATCATCAGGGGCCGATATGAATCAGAACTTCTTCCTGGACTTCGAGATGTGCTAGGCTGGGTTGGAATCTCCCCACCCTACCTGCTGAAGAGAAAAATGAAGCCACAGGGCTGGAGAGATGGCTCAGGGATTAAAGGAGTTTACTGGCAAAGCCTGATGGCCTGGGTTCGACTCCCCAGTGCCCATATAAAGCCAGATGCACAAAGTAGCACATGTATCTGAAGTTTGTTTGCAGTGGCAGGAGGCCCTGGTGTGCCAATACTATCTCTCTCTCTCTCTCTCTCTCTCTTTCCTCTCTTTCTCTCTCTCATAAATAAAAAATATATATAAAAAATGAAGCCATGGATGAAATTCTGCTGATTCATTGTGCTTACTTGCTGACTAGACTTTCACATACTTGAAAGAAAAACATACTTGAAGAAAATGATTTTGAGTTCAATGCTAAAGTAAGACAAATAGTTCTCAGGCTGGGCGTACAGTTCAGTGGTAGAGCACTTGCCAAACCTGTGCAAGTTCCTAAGTCTAATTCCCAGCACTGTAAGGAAAGGAAAAATGATTCTCAAAACCAGAAAGATATTAAAATTCCAAAGTAGTACACAACTCATACATGGTATATTTTGATAATTATGCTTAGCTCCACCAATGACCCAGGGACCCAGTATCTCTGAAAATAGGGCCCACCTCATAATTATTCAAGAAATATCTGTTTTCAGAAATCAAGCCATTGGTGTGTCTAATTTTGTGTGTTTTTATGGTGTCACAGATGTTAGAGGTGACTAAGTATGTAGTTCTGTCTGGCTGGACTGAAGGCCAGCCTGCTACTATGGAATCCAGTGATACGCTTATTCTAATATTGCAAGTTTGTCCCAGTCCAACTCAAAATACCTCATTAAGCTTGTCCACCTACAAGGGTAGAGCATATTTGCTGATAAAAGGTTTGCCTTGCTCAAAATGTAAAATATCAATGAATTCACTATCATCTCCACTGAGCAGCACTGGGTAGTCAGTTGTCCAATCAAAATGTGACGGCTGTTTCTAAATGCTGGAAGATGGGTGACTTGGTTGTGAAATAGTTCAAATCAAGAAAAGTCTGGGCCCGGGCATGGTGGCACACACCTTTCATCCCGCATTTTGGGAGGCAGAGGTAGGAGGATAGTTGTGAATTTGAGGCCAGGTCATCCTGAGCTAGAGTGTGACCTTACCTCAGAAAAAAAAAAAAGAAAGAAAAAGAAAAGAAAAGAAAGTAAAGAAAAAATAGTGGGAATCACAAAGAAGAACCACTTCACTTCCTTCTGAGGGGAAGGTGAAGTTGATCAACATTAATAAATAATCAAATTCATTCTAATTTGGTCTTCACTACTCACACTGTCACTTAGAAAATAAAGGTAGATGTAAGCAAACTAAACAGTTCTTGTTTAAGACTTCAGTGGAGATACTTAATTGGCATTAGAAGGAATCCAGTGACATAAAAAATTTTTTTAAAGGAAGAATTTTTCAGAAAAAAGACAGACATACTAGATAATTAAGTGTTATTTTTGCACTTTTGTGTGTATACCCCAAACTAAAAAGAATTTGTGAGAGCCTACAAATGATTCTATCATAATAAGTTACACACACACACACATACACACACACACACACACACACACACACACACACACACACACACTCAGGAGCTGCTTTCTTTTATCATTCCTTTATTTATTTACTTTAGGTGATGAGGTTCACACCCAGAACCTTGCATATGCTACCACTTACTCCATCTCAGCTCCAAATAAAATATTTCTTTATAAATTAGAAAGGTAATGAATAAAATTGAAAATAAATAGCAAAACTGGGGCTGAGGGGATGGCTTAGCCATTAGAGGCACTTGCTTGCAAAGCCTGTCGGCCACTCAGGTTCAGTTCTCCAGTACAAAGCAGTGCATGTCTGCAGCTTGCAATAGCAAGAGGTCCTGGCTTGCCCATATTTTCTCTCCCTCTCTGTCTCTGCTTGCAAATAAACAAACAAAAGTTTACATAAAAAATTTCTATCAAGTTTCCACTTTGTCTCTCTCTACAAATGCCACAAATTATAAGTTGAAAATTACACAGAAATGTTTATTTGCATGCAAAATGTCAAAAATCAGAAAGCACATAGCTCTGATGACCTGTCAGTTAGATGGGTGTGTAGAAAGGGCCAAAAGGCCATAAGTAAAATTAAAAAATACTCCTGTTAGGATGATAAAATGAGTGACTTTAGTTCTCAAAAAAAATTCACTTCATCTGGCAATTTTCTATATTTACCTACTTGAAGAGATGGAGTCACTGTACTAAATTTGGCTTCATGTTGCTTTATATCATACGGGTCCAATTTTAAACTATGTACTACTATTATTATTTTTTAAAATACAAGTGATCTCTAGTACCTATTATAAAACATGTGCTTCTTAAGGGACTTTTGGTACTAAGATATTTCACCAAAAGCATGTAAGTTAAAAGGGGCTTTTGCAGGGGGATTTCCTTATTGAGGTTTCTGATTATCTCAGAAAAGTGTTATTCTTTCCAACTGGCAAGTTGGCGGTGGAGATGAGCTTCCCGTAGAGTACCCAGTAGCCTTCAGAAAGGTACCTTTGAGATACTGACACTGCCACTGGCCACGAGACTGTAGAGGAGTGAATTCCTTGTCCATTTTATAAAGAGACTTCCTCAGAAACAGTGTTCAAAGCCTTGTTCTTCTTTACCTCTGTTTCACCTTCTCCCGTTTAATCTAACTTCAAGGAGTAAAAGCTTTTCTTCTAAGTTAAACTCTCACCTGTCCCAAAGGGTGAAAATTGTGAATGGACCATAGAGGGCATTCCATTTGGCTGGTGGTACAGGCCCGGATGGTCTCCAGATATAAATTTATTTTTAAAAGTTAATTAATTAATTTATTTCAGTTTTTCAAGGTAGGGTCTCACGTTAGCCCAGGCTGACCTGGAATTCACTAGGTAGTCTCAGGCTGGCTTCAAACTCACAGCAATCCTCCGACCTTGGCCTCCCGAGTACTGGGATTAATGGCCTGGTCAGATATAAATTTAGCTTTGGCCTTCCAATCCCATCATTTAGAAACTTGTGTTTTCCCACACTGGTTGTTAGTGTCTTAAATTATATTTCATTATTTAATTGTATTCATAAAACTTCCCAAATGCCTTGTGATATAAGTAAAACCCATAAAAAATAGAATCCTGCTGCCACCCATTTCACGTTTTCGGGGCTGTTTTAAGGGAAATGATCAAATTATAAATTAAACAACCACTCCTTACTCACCCACTCAAAACAAAATGAAACAAACAAAAATTCGTCTGTATGACAACTTGTAAACACTCTGCTTTCTTTTCCAAATGACCCTTGCTTTCCCTCAAACATAATTTTGAAACAATTGCTCTCGGAAATTTTGAGAGAGAACATTGACAAGTGACTGGCCACTTTGCTAAATAAAATCTGTAAGAATAAGGCTTTGTTTCAAAACACACACAGACACACACACGATCTATAGGTATTTCTCAAACAAAAAGTGTAAAATGGACTTTTCCTGTATCCTCTAGAAATTTGTGAATGTTTTTGGATTTCAGGTTTATTTACCGCAAAAGCCTTGGGAAAAATACCCAGAAATTAGGAGTGAGAAAACTAGTTTTAAGGAGAAAGAAGAGAAGCAAAGAAGGGGTTATTTTTCATATCTATTAATAGTATTCGAGACAAGCAGACCGAGGGAAGAGAGAAGAAAAGAAAACAGTGCTTCACAGGTCCTCCAAAATTAAATTTTGCTTTTGTTTTCCATACAGTTGACACCCTACCTCCATCTGACCTGCGCTACTCCTAAAGAAGCAGTGATGAGTGGGGAGACATGTACGGGACACAACACTGGGGGAATTTCTTAAGAAAAAAAAATAGTAAAGTGAGGTTGGGTTCTAGGTAATTAAATGTAAGTCATACGAGGGGGAGGGGGATATCATCAAATGCCAGCAGTAAGGTAACAGGGATATGTCTGAGATTTACATTTCAACCATCTGCAGTGATGCTTTTTAACAAACTAATTCATAAATCTTAATCATCACAAAGTTTCTTTAATTTTAATATTATTGATAGGCCATTCCAGAAAAGCCGCCCCTGGGTGTGTCAGGGTCCTCTGGAACAGTGTCAACTGCAGCTAAATTAAGCCTAGCTCCAGGTCTCCTGGATTTCCTTGCTTTGTTGTGCAAGAGCCTAAAGGTTCAAGGCCACCTAGGCTACCACCGGTGGTGATAGGGAAGTGTGTGTGTGGAGGTGGATCTGAAAATTTCTCTAAGGACTTTTCTCAAGACTCCCCCCCCCTCACTCATAAATGGCCTTTTCCTTTCCACTCTTGGAATGTTCTGGAATTCTGGTGCCACCTGCACACTCGCCAGGGGCTTGGACTTCCATCTGAGTTGCAGCCCAGCTCCAACTCTCACTAACTGTTGTGACCTCACTGCATTTCTTAAGTCTCTGAACCCCATTTGGCCCTCCTGTAAAGCAGAAGAGATCGTCTTCCTCCCTCCTGGGCTACTTACTGGGAAAAGTGACTTGAGCTGCAGGGCCTCAAAGGAGGCCCGTAAAACAATCCATTTAACCTCAGGATTCAGGAGAAGCTGAAGCCCCCGTCACTGTCCCTTCGCTGGCCAGTAGGAGCCGGGGACTGGAAGCCGCGGGGCTTGGGCGGTGCGCTGGGCCGGTGGGAGCAGGTGCCCGCAAACACAGAAAACCCGCGAGGACAGCGGCTGACTTGCAGTCATAGGGAGCAGAATTCCCGGAAGGGAAGTAAAAATAGTTTCTTTTTCTGCTTAGACATCAGCTCGTCAACAAATCTGCCAAGGCGCCCGGCCCACGGTCATTTCTGGGTAGCCTCGGGCGCGCCCCTGCCGCCGTGAGAGCCAGGGGGCACCGTCGGGGAAGGACCGCCCCTGGGACCTGGGGCCCCGCAGCCCAGCCCGCACCTCCCACACGAACCTCTGCACGATGCCCTCCTCTCTCCAGCCGGGCCCCTCTTTGGCCACCAAAGCATGCAGGGTCCCCAACCTCTGGCGGCTCCCCATGCGCGCTCGTGTTCCCAGGGCCTCGGGGTCTGCGCTCCGCCAGAAGCTGGGAAGGACGCGAGGTCCCCAGCTTGCTGGGTCCTGGGCGGGAGGGGAGGTCCTGGTCACACGCCCCCCCTCCGCGCGCCCCAAAACCCACGCGCTCCTGCCCGCGGCTCCCAGCGCCGCGATGCCCGCGGCCCCCCAGCGCCCCAGGCTGCACTGAGGATGGCTCACCCAAAGCAGGAGAACCCAGATGCTGGGCATAGCTGAGGAGGAGCGATCCGCGGGGGTGCGAGGGCCTCCCCACCTCCTGGCACAGCCAGTCATGCACCCTGGCAGAGGGCAGAGGTGACAGTCCTCCAGCCGCACCTCTGGCCGCCCCTGGGGTGTCCTCCTCCTTGGCAAGGATCCGCCCCATGGGCGCTCTAGCTAAGTGATTCTCTCTAACCGCTTCCTTTCCCTCCCTCCCCAGCAGCCTCTTTCGACACCTGAATGTCTCTGATCTGAGAGATCAGACAGATGTTACCCGGGACTCCGGGTTCTGGAGGGAGCCTTGCGGGCCGGGGGAACTCCATCTGTTCTGTGGGGGGAGGGGGGAGTAGGGAAGGAGCCAAGCTTTGTTGCACAAATGGGCATTCCCCAGGCCAGGGCGCTTCAGCCAAGCTCAGTTAAGGTAATAATCCGTGTTTCCTCAACTTGTGCTGTGGGTGAGCTAGGGCAGGACACTGGACCTCGCCCTGCCTTGGCTAGTTGCTGGGAGCATCAGAGACCAGCGCTCCCTATGGGCCTTCAGCTCAGTTCCTGGTCTTGTGTCTGTGACTAGAGCGCTTCCCAGGAGACCCTGCAGAGAGTATGGAACGACACTCACCAGATGAGAAGGTACAGATCTAGATACTGGCCTATGGGAGTCTGAAGGAGGAGGTACTCTCTGGTAGGATTTCCCAAACAGAACAGAGCTAACACTACTTTCGACAAATCACACAGCCCTGCTGTATTAAACATTCACAAGTACTTCCTCTCCTTTGTTACTCATTATTTCCTGACCCGTGTTCTTAAAAAAAAAAAAAAGACTTTGGTACTTTGGTTAGCACCTCTCAGAGTCACAATTGTTTTGGAAAAGTAGATGTCAGATAGTTCTGCGCGAATGTTACAAAAGGTTAGATTATATCCAGACATCATTAAGGAGGCTGTCTCTGGAAGCAGTTCATGGACGCCCACTGCTGGCCAGTATATCTTTGCAAACTCTTTGCAAAGTGAGTGAGTGCTCACTTCACCTTTCATCTTTTACTCCATTGCTGGACTTTTAAGCAACCCCCATGCCCACCCCCACATACACACTCTTCCTGAAGTCATTTTATTTGACGTTCTTCTGAAAGCCTGTTCAGGTTCCCACATCTTGATTAAGTGAACTTTCTGGATACATTCACTTATCCTACATCTGTCACTGCAAAGACTATCCAGTCTGCAAGCACCTTCCAGCAGACTGTTAGTGCCCTGCAAAAGGCCCTGGGTGTGTCCACCAATTCACAGCTCTCTATGAGTAATAGACACAAAGACATGTGATTCAAAGGTAGAGGAACGGTATGCATGTGAGACCTGTTTTATCTTTGTATCTCTTCTGCAAATCTAGAACTACTCTAAAGTGGAAAGTTCATTTGAAATAAAACAAGTCATGCAGAGAGGGTAGGAAGAGAGGGAAGGAGGAAGAAGAGAACACAATGGACAAAATCAGTCTCTTGCGTGTAAGTTATCAGTCAGCAGCTTTCATTTTTACCACTTTTCATTGTGGCCAAGTGTAAACCTTACTTTACAAATAAAGAATTGCAGCCAAAAAATTAATAGAGTTTAATCAACATTAACAAAGTTTCCTAGTTAATAAATAGTGGAGTCAAGAATTGAACTTGGATATTCTTGACTCTAAGGTCTCCTATTAGAACGCCTAATTACCTTCAATTTCAGTGACATAGATAGGAGTGTTTATGCAGAGAATATGATTCTTGGTCAAATGAAAAAAATAGAAAACTCTGAGTTAACTCAATTTGAAGAATCTCAACATACAATTTTTCAGCGTCGTTAATATGCTAATATGCATTGCTGTTGTCTTAGAAGGGGTAATTGTGTTTTCTGTCCCCCAAACTACTTTCTCTCTGGAACCTTCTGAAAAGCATCTAGAATGAATAACTCCTGAATGTTGGTATTCTGGGGAAACTACTTTGGGCATTCTAAAGCTTAGTTTTATCAGTACATTTTGAAGGGTCTGCAAGCTTCTAGGTGCAAAGAAATAAAAATTTTATATTAAAAAATTCAAGAGCTATCCCTCTGTTGGGCATCTATCCTCAAGGCTCCTTGCTTCAACACAGAGACATCTGCTCAACCGTGTTTATAGTGGCTCAATTCATAATAGCTAGAATTGGAATCAACCTAAATGCCCATCACGGCATGAATGGATATCAAAGTGTGGTACACATACAATACAATATGGAATTCTACTCATCAATAAGGAAAAATGACATAATGAACTTTGCAGAAAAGTGGAAGGACCTAGAACAGATCATACTTAGCAAACCCACACAAGAACAGAGAGACAAAAGCCACATGTTCTACCTCATATGTGGTTCCTAATCAGGTTAAGCTTGAATAGTAAGCAGACCTGACATTCGAATCATGAGACTGACAACAGGGATGGAAGGGATTGGGAGGGGGCATGGAATGGGAAGCAGAAGATATATGCAAAACTAAATCCATAATGAATCGATACCATAGAAACCTTTTGGCCAGTAGCCTCTAGAGGAAGATGGGGGCATCATCTGGTAAGAAGGGCCCTGAAGTGGGTGGGATGTAGCCTAACCCTAATACAAGCAGCTCAAGAAATTGGTTACTTCCAACATTGATCGAATAGACCTAAGAGGTCCCTAAAACAAAGACATGCTTATATCAAAGCTCCTGATTATCCACCCCAGATAAAAGACCCTATTGCTGAAGATACCACAGTCTGCCCTCATCTAACACCCTGGGAAGGACTTTGTATTGCTGGAAGGTGCTACATGAGCTGCCAGGGGAAATTGGCCAACAATATTCTGAGATAGCAGGGGACATTGCTATGCAACAGCAACTGATGGTCTGAGAATGCAGAGGACACTGCTACACAGCAGAGACCAGCAAGGCAAGAAGTACTCACCTGTGCAATAGTGGTACTTAATCCAGGTGGGTAACCTATGGCTTTCTGATTGGGTAAGAGATCCACTCAGTGGCAAGGAACCCTTAGCTGGAACTGAAATTCATGGCTGTTGCGGTCACCTTTCTATTTGCTGTGCAGAAAGAACCCAAGCAAAAGTGGCTTGTGGAGGAAAGGGTTTATTTGGCTTACGGACTCGAGGGGAAACTCCATCCTGGCAGGGAAAATGATGGCATGAGCAGACAGGTGGACATCACCTCTGCCACAACACTGGAAATAGCGGCAGGAAGGTGTGCCAAACACTGGCAAGGGGAAGCTGGTTTATAACCCCATAAACCCATCTCCAACAACACAGCTCTAGTGAAGTTCTAATTCCCGAATTGCCATCAGCTGAGGCTCGATCTATCAGAACACATTCATTTGTTTTTGGGGGACACCTGGATCAAACCATGACAATGGCAAATCCTTAAGGAGACCAAGAACCCAGATTCCAAGGGGAAGCCCCCACTAACCATGGGCTTACAGAAAGCCTTCACCCAATAAAAACTCTCCAAATTAACAATGGTTCTCATTTAACTTATACTGATCTCATTCTCCATTGGCAGGAATGTATTTTTCTGAAGGCAGTTAGAACCATGGACAACCCAATTCCACCAACAAGACCTGAGATAATGGCTGATTCCAGACCAGAGATGAACCATCCCTAACACATCATCTAGGTCCCAGGTATAACCATAGAGGAAGAGGTGAGGTGAGCAAGAGTGCTGCTTCCACAGCAAGTCAAACAACCTATGCAGGGGTAATGGAGACAGACACCCACCAAGGCTGTTCAAAATAGTCTAAAGCAGAAACCTAGAGACTCTTAAGAGCTCAACAGTAAAGCAGACATAAAACTCACCCACTATTGGAATTTTGTGGAAGAGGGGATTGAAAGATTGTAAGAGCCATGGTGTGTGGGAGGGATCCCCAGAGACATTACCACCCTCAAAAAAAAAAAAAAAAGAAAAAGAAAAAAAAAACAGCTCTCTACTGCTTGCACAACTCATAGTTCTCCATCTCATGAAGTCTTCCAGCAATCCCACTGAGGGCCCTCAGTGGATTGGAGGCAGAATGAAGGGAAATAGAGGTACCAACACAAGACTTGTTCATACAGAGTTTCTACTTATTAACAATAAATAAATAAAGTTTAGGTACTCTAAAAATATAGGAGATATTTTTGAGAGCCATACTAATCTTATTCAAACCATATCCTAGAAGTTAAAGTTTACTTCTCTAAAGATACCTTTACCTATAAAATTTTTTTTTCATATGATCCAAACACATCTGACTAGGTAAAAACTTAATGGTAAAGACGTAAAGGTATTCTTACACACATGATGACCATTAAATTCATTGTCAACTTGATCAAATCAGTAATCAAGTAACACACATGCTTCTTGGGAGGTTCTGTGAGAACAATTCCAGGAAAGACGAAGGAGGGAGGAAGCCCTTACCCAATAGTGGGCAGCTCTTCCTTTCAGTAGTAGACTATATATAAGAAATGAAGAACCAAACAGACTCCATCTTGGAGTTAGAAGCCATTTTGTAACAAAATTCTACTTGATCTGACCATACCTTGAATTTTTCTGGAATTTCTCTGACTGTGTTCTACCCCTCCCAAGAATCTTCACACCCCATCTATGCTATCACTCTTCCAGGAATCTAAGTTACTCCCCTCCTTGACCATGATAAGACCCATGCCATCCAGGGAAATATGACAAGTTTTTTATTAACCATTTATTCTGCTTACTAAATCCCTTGTTGGAACACCCCCAAGTTTTTGAGATAAACACTTCACTTCTTCCTTTGCTGGGTGCTGGTCTCTGGAGCCCTGCATTTGAGTGAGACAGCCACTGGGCAACTCCTGTGTACACAAATACAGCTTGCTTCAATTTGGCCTAAATTTGAGTCTTCGGTCTTCTCTTTGCGTTCATGGGTTTAACATTCTTGGAGGCCCTAGTGGGAGATAGAACCACATGTCTGAAGCTAGACCTTCACTCAGACTCCTGGGCCAGAGAGTCACCCCAGGAGTTCCTCACCTTGAGACCTTCCGGAGAAAAATCCCCATGCCCTAAGAGAAACAACAGTGTACAAATAAAGATACTTGGTTATAAAATTGCTTTATGTCTATCAAAATGTCTAAAATGAATATCAAAATTAGACTTGTTTAGTCCAACAAAACTGGGTTTTGCTTTATTCTTAAGCTGTATGTAGTCAATCTCAGTCAAGGTTTTACTCAAGTAATTGTCTCTTTCTGTTATCTCAAGTTCATTGCTAATTGATATATTGATACTTAAATATGTTTTCTACTTTAAGATCCAGCCTCATGTCCAAATGATCTTTATTACTTAAAGTGATCTTAAACTCTGCTGTTCTGTTTCCAGCTTTTTCAGGCTTATTGGTGCCTACATGAGTATACAGACTAGCTAAAGATGTTTTAAGACAGATGCCAAGGTTTTTATACTGTTTTGTCTTTTCCTGACATACAATTCCTAGATCAAATCAATTGATTTAAAGTTATTGATAAAATATTGTTTCCAGGGTCGCTGACATATTCTGCCTGTACTTTAACTGACAGATACTTAAAGATAAAATGTGTCTACTACTTTATATGCTTCAGATATGGCTTGCATTGTCACCTGACAACTAAACTTAAATGTTAATCAAAATGATTTTAAACATTTGTGTCATTCTCTAAGCAGATCTGTTTTGTTAACCAGATATTTTCTGTACTTCTTTAAGTTTGTTTTGCTAATCAGATCTCGAATCTCTCTGAGTGGTTAATGACCATATGTAAAAGCCAAAGCCAATTGGAAACATTGGAGTTCAAAAGGATGTCAATATTTTGGTTCCTGCTTCCAGGTCAAAGGCCACAGAAGATGACAGGACACTTCTAACTTCAAGCCTCTGGTAAATTACCTGTCTTTTTGATCAGGGAGTACATGGAGACCCAGAGATCTGCAACAGGAGAGTCACATCGGAGGAAACTGGTCCTTCAGGCTGCCCAAAAGAAGGAAGGCCACATGGTTGGAATAGCCTTGACATATACTTATAGCAGATAACACCAGGCTGAGTCACAGAGCTCTTCACAGGTCCCTAAGTGTCTCTCTTATGGAGCTATCAATGATCTCTAAGCTATAATACATAGTTAATTTTTCAGCTACCTACATGGTATTAAATGCCCAGTAAGAGAATATAACCACAACATAATACAATATCAATAAAGATTCAGACTAATAGGCTCCCCTGTCTGATGCAGGCTTAAAAAACTAAGCTCTTACATTAACTTGTACCTTCTTCTGCCTCTGCCTGGTCCTGATTAGTCAGCTACTGTTTACTTGAAGTTACTTTGGGTCAAAAATCTAGAAGTTGTCCTCATTGGTTATGCTTACAGAATAATTATTGATCTGTATTAGTCCAATCTCTCCTTGTTATGCTTTATTACACTGGAAGTGCTTACTCTGTGCCACTAGAGTTTGAAAAGGTTATGGAAACATTTAATGTTAGGTCAAATATAATTTATATTAAAAAATGACCATGTGTTTATAAAGACTAAAAACAAAATATAATGATTTAAATATGTGGCCCCATGAAATCAGGCTTAAACCTCAAGCCTGCAATTGATAAAGCCTTAACAGATAAAGAGATGATTAAGACAAATCTAGAGCCCACCCGTAAAATATAAAAATAATTTGGAACTCTGCATGCTTATGCTTGGTAAAATTGATAAGGCTAGTTGTTTATCAATCTCTCTTTGCTTTGAGTTATAGAAGTAAGCTAGATTCTTTTGCCACTGATGGGGTTCCCTGAAGATTGATAAAATAAGGAACTCACACCCCTAGGGAATCGGGCCCATATCCATCACTATATCAAATTATGGTATAGATTCATCATACCAGAGCCAAGAAGATAGCATCTTCAACCAATTGCAATTGCTAAAAGGTTCCCAGGGACCTGGAGGATCCCCTCCAAGTCAAATCCTAAAGGACACCGGCCCCTGACAAGGAGACTTCGGCCCTGCTCTAGTCACTCTGGAAACTTACAAGTCTATGCATGGCAGAGTTCTGAGGAACTCGATGCGAGATATCAAGGAGAATGGATGTCCATCAGTTCTATTGGTGTTTGATGTTCTGGCTAAAATTATCTGCTTCTTATAACAGCTGGCCCCTCACTATTTGTGGTGGAGCCCTATTCTCAGAACTCCAGACCTCACCATTACAAAACAGAGCAACTATTGATTTTCTTTCCCTAAAACACCATCTGGGCTGTCAACAACTCTCAAGCATGTGCTGTTTTAATATTACTGACTATTTTAATATAATCCAGCAACAGATAGACAAAATAAGACAGGAGATTGATAAAATTCAAATGGATAACTTTTGGTTCCCATGGCTGAGTTCTCCATTGGGCCCTACAATCTGTATCTTTCTCCTATGAGTTATTGGTCTATGTACAATTAGTTGTTTACTTAGATTTATTGAGCAACAACTTAATTTTGTTTTGTATCACTGACAACACTAGTCCCTTTCAAAGATTTGAAGGGGACACATTAGAAAAGGGGGGAAATGAAGAACCAGACAAACTCCATCTTCGAGTTAGAGATTTTCTACTCACCTTGGCTTGGGAAGAAGCTTATGGATACAGCAAAGCACACAGAGAGGAATCCGCATGTTGATGTGGGGCCACTTGAATCCTAGGTTCCCTTATCCCTGAGACTGAACTTTGGACTGCCCATAGCTACACAATTCTCAGCTTTTGCTTAAGCCAAATGCTTACAAAGTTTCTGGGGTGTCATCAGATATTATGATTGACATAAGAAAATGATTGCTATGAAAATCAAATTGTCTACTAGCTATTCTGTTTTCATACTCAAATAAGGGAAATTATCTAAACCTATACAGACTGCTGAGTATATCCGGAAGGACATTTCTACCAAAGTATTTTTCTGTCACTAGAGGGCATCAGTGGTCAAATGACAAGATGATTTTTTTT
>PVHP010010804.1:0-30085 GCA_004024765.1 Zapus hudsonius | reverse complement strand
ACTAATACTTTTGCCTTTCAGTTTCTCTTTCCCTCCCTTGGCCCCCCTCTCTTTCCTTCCTTGCATCTCTCTGTCCCTTCTTTCTTTTCTTTTCTTTCCCCTCCCTCCCTCTCTCTTTCTTTCTTTCTAGACAGGGTCTCACTTTAGCCCAGGTTGGGCTGGAACTACAGATGTCAACTCAAGCTAGTCTGGAATTCATGGCAATCCTCCTGCCTGGTTCCTTCTCTCTTTAGACAAGGCCGGCCTGCACTCTTTATATAGCTCAGGCTGCCCAAAAACTTTGGATTCTCCTGCCTCCACCTCCCAATACTGGGCTACAGGTAAGTGCCACATGTGACTCCTCCCTGCGTGGACTGAGCACCTCCACGTCAGCACCACTCCTCCGAGGCCACATGAACGGGCAAGGCCTGTGGGTAGTGGGGACTCAAGGCTACCTACTCTTCACGACACTTCTCTATGGAAACTGTGACAGCTTCCTACAAAGACAGACGTGCTCCAGTCACTCCACTGTGCCCACTGACCAGCCGCAGTTCCACAGAGGAGCAGCCACATCTCTGTGGTGGGCTGTTTCTGCCTGGGTGCTGGAGATAGAACCCGGGCCAGGGCGCTCTGCCACTGAGCCCGCACCAAGCCCATGGAGTCAGATGATGCAACTCACCCAAAAATGGCTCTTTTCTTTTCTTTTTTTGGTCAGGTCTCATTTTGCCCAGGCTGACCTGGAATTCACTCTATAGCACCAGGCTGGCCTTGAACCTTGATTGTTCTACATACCTTCCTGAGTGCTGGGACTACAGAAAGGCATGAACCACTACACCCAGCTTTTAAAAAAATAATTACTTATTTGCAAGTGTGTGTATGGGCATGCCTGGGTCTCCTGTGGCTGCAAACACTACATGCTTACAGCATTTCTTTTGTCTGGCTTTGTATGGGTTCTGGGGAATTGAACCTGGACCAGCAGGCTTTGCAAGCAAGTGCCTTTAACCAATGAGCCATCTCCCCAACCTAGCTTCACCAATATTGATAGATCTGATCAGGGCAAACCTAAAGAGAGGATTGTCTCCTGTGTGTACAGCATTTCAAGAACATGAGCCAGATGTCACAAGTCACCATCTCCACCAGAAGGTCTCAGGTGAAAGGACTGTGCTCCCTTCATCCCACTGGTGCTCCCTGGGTAAGCAAGAATCAAAGGCCGCAGCTGCGTTTCCACGCACGTGTCAGAATCAACAAGAATAAAAGTCCCCAGAGACACAAAGGACATCAGCTTGCCAGGCAACTCTGAAAAGCAGGAACCACAGAGAGAGAAGCAGCCAGGGGAGAGAAGGTGGCCAGGCTGTGTCTGCCAGAGCTGTCCTCCCGGAACACGGGATGCGAGCAGCACCGTCTGGTAAGTGTTTTGCCAAAGATGTGGGGACAGTCATGGCCCGGGCTAAGCAGGTATTAAGTTTTCCAGTAAAACCAGATTTTCTTTACCCTCTGTGGATTTAAAATAGGTGTCAGGTGCTAGAGAGATGGCTCAGTGTTTAAAGGCATTTGCTTGCAAAGCCCGATAGTCTGAGTTAAGATTCCCTGGTACCCACATAAAGCCAGATGCACAAAGCGGTGCAGGCACCTAGAGTTGGCTTGCAGTGGCAAGAAGCCCTGGTGCTCCCATTCATATTCATATTCATTCTCATTCTCATTCTCTTTCTCTTTCCTTGCAAAGAATCAAATATTCAAAAATAAATAAAATAGGGTATCAGTAATAGCTAAAATGCACATAGTGGGTATCTTTTTTTCTCAAAAAGAATCAATCCCCACTATTTTGGTTTGAAACCAAAGAGAACAAAAGTGAAATGTTTCATCAACTAGATTATTTACGCCACTCTGCGTTAACTTTAACTAAGTCATCCTTAAGCCCATGCCAAAGCCTCAGTTTCTCATTTGTGTCAATAATGAAAGAAAATGTATTAGTTGTGGGTGTTGAGTGGATAACTTTTAAGTTTTCCTCCTTACACAAATGGCAAAGAAAACGAATCATTTCTTCATGCCAGGGAAATAAATAAGCACACTGCACCTAAGACACCCATTTTACTAGACAGCAGCCGAGTGCAAAATTGGCCCCACTAACTCGAGAGGCTTGCAGTAAGAAAACATGCTTCTGGTGCCCGAGACAAAGTGGAGGTGTGCAGAGGACTGCATTCCACACCCCGTGTGAGCCGGAGGTGTGCAGAGCAGAGAAGGGAAACAGTCCAGCTAGCCCAGCTCCTAGGTGCTGAGCACTACCTTCTCAGTGGGACAGACCCCACCATGAGCCCCGCTGGGTTCCTAAGTAAAGCTCTGAGAGATTTCCTTAAACCAGCAGGAGTGCTCAGGAATGAATCTCAACAGAGCAAGCTTGCAGGAGTGACTGTCCACAGCATGGCACGCACTGCACCCGTGCAGGGGCCTGAGGAGCCGCAGGGCACCCAGACTTCAGACAGCTGGGTTAGCATCTCTATAAACAGGAGGAGAAACCACTTAGGCCGAGTGCCCTGAAGGACACTGGGCTACCCCAGGGACATGTCCTCATCCAGGCCCCAGGGCCCGGCCACAGGGTGAAATCAACAGCTGACTTTTCAACAAGGGAGTCCCACACACACCACAGCCACGACCTGGGGAAGATGTGCCAACCACAGGGCATGGCGCCCTGAAGTCTCCTTCCCACTTGATTTTTATTTTCAGGGTGGAGGTTTTGTTTATGTTAGAAACCAGAAATGTGTGAGTTATGATGAGCACAGCATATTTTATCAAATGTCTTTAAAAGCGAGCTCTAAGGTTTGACGCTTGTTGGCAGCAATCAATGGTGTCTAGTAGACACTGGGCCGCGCGGCTCCGGTTTGCTTTCAAGGTAGAAAAAATATAATGCATGTAATTCAAAAGTTAAAATCCAAGCACTCAGGAGGCAGAGGTGGAGGATCACTATGAGTTCGAGGCTACCCTGAGACTACATAGTGAATTCTGGGTCAGCCTGAGCTAGATAGAGCAAGACCCTACCTTGACCCCCCCCAAAAAAAAATGCCCACTACCAACATATAGCTCCTATCACCTCCAAGCTAAAGAGCCCAGGGATAACTCAAAACACTATCTGGCAACATTTAGCCAAGGCATCTGTAATAAAGACATGGGGAAAAAGGCATCCAAGCCACGGGAAAATACCAGCTCGGAGTACATAAGGCTGTGTGTGGGAATTGTGTGTGGCCAAGAGCCAGGAGTCATCAACAAACACACAACTCTAACAGCACATGCTTACATTTTACTTGACCAATTTTCTTCCTTCAATTAAAAAGGACAATCCTTATGCACAAAAATCATGGCCTCATTAAACCACTTTTTTGGGGGGGAGGGTTTTGATGTAGGGTCCCACTCTAGCTCAGGCTGACCTGGCACTCACTCTGTAGTCCCAGGCTGGCTTTGAACTCACAGTGATCCTCCTACTTCTGCCTCCTGACTGCTGAGATTAAAGGCATGTGCCACCACGCCCTGCCATTAAAGCACTTTTGATGACCTTTTGTGACTGCTGCACAGGTTCATGTACCTACTGGAGCTCAAGAGAGCCACCTGGATTCTAATCGCTGCAGTCCTCCCTAAACACAATTCATAATAAACTTACGTAACCAGACCTAGCTGTATAATCACGAAATGTCATTTCTTTTATTGAAAAGACAGTCTCAATGGACTCAGAACGATGCATAAATAGATGGGATGCTTCATGAAAATGAGCTTGGCAGCTCTGGACCTGGGAAAAGGCAGATTGAAACCACAGGGAATCTCCCCTTCCAGAATGCTTACCATGGAAACTTCTAACCACACCAAGGCTGAGGGCAAAGAGTGTCGTTCCCTCCCTCAAAAAAAAAGGCTAGAGAGATGGCTCAGCAGTTAAAAGTGTTTGCTTGCAAAGCCTACCAGCCTGGGTTTGGTTCCCCTGTACCCATCTAAGCCAGGGGTGCAAAGTGGTGCATTGTGTCTGGATTGCAGGAGGCCCCGGTGTGACCATTCATATTCATTCTCTCTCTCTCTCTCTCTCTCTCTCTCTCTCTCTCTCTCTCTCTCTCTCTCTCTCTCTCTCACACACACACACAAGCACACAAATACATAAAATACTTTCAGAAACAAACAGCACACTAACAAGAATCTGGTTAAATGATACGCTTTTTACTTATTTTGAGACAGTGTCTATCCTAGGCTGCCTTCAAACTCACTATGTAGCCTAGAATGCCCATGAACTTCTGATCCTCCTGCCTCTACTACCTGAGTGCTGGGGTGACAGAGAGCTCATGTGGGCTGACTTCGGCCATGGTACGCAAACTCTTCACCACCTGGCCCCAGGACAGACCTGTAGTCCACAGTCACTGCTGCAGTGAAGCTGGGGGCTTACAGCACTCTTTTAAAAAATTTTTATTTATGTGAGACAATGTGAGATACACACACAGAGGAAGAGAGAGGGAGGGGAGAGAGAGAGAGAGAGAGAGAGAGAGAGAGAGAGAGAGAGAGAGAGAGAGAGCGAGCCAGGCCCTCCAGCCACTGCAAACAAACTCCAGGGGCATGCACCCCTTGTACCTCTGGCTTTACGTGGGTGCTGGGGAATTGAACTCAGGTCCTTCGGCCGTACAGGCAAACACCCTGGCCGCTGAGCCGGCTCTCCTGTCGCTCTTTCAGGCGGCCTGCTGGCGTGCGCCTTGGTGGGCGCCCTGCTCCTCCGGCACCTCCGGGCCCCGCAGCCCGCCGGGCGCCCCGCGGTGGAGTGCGGCTTCTACCCCGACGAGCTGTGCTCAGCGCTGGCCCAGGGGAAGGGGGCCGCCCCGCTGGTGGCCCGGCTCTGCGGGATCCCCCCGCCCGCGCCGCGGGTCCCGCGCGCCCTGGGGAACTGCTCGCGGCTGGCCCGGGCGCTGCGCCTGGTGGATGCGCCGCTGTCGGCGGCCGAGCGGAGCGAGCCCCTGGCCTACATCATAGGGGTGCGCAAGGAGCCGGCCATGCTCCTGCGGCTCTTCCCCGCCATTTACGGGCCTCAGAACATCTACTGCGTGCACGTGGACGACAGGGCCCCGAAGGAGTGCGGGGCGGCGGCGCGGGGCCTGGCCAGGTGCCTGGAGAACGTCTTCGTGGCGGCCGGCGGCACTCGCGTGCAGGCCGAGCTGCGCTGCATGCGCGAGCTGCTGCGGCGCGGCTCGTGGCGCCACGCCATCAACCTCTGCGGACAGGACTTCCCACTCAAGACCAACGGGGAGGTGGTCCGGTTCATCAGGAGCCGGGGCGGACGGAATGTCACCCCTGGGGGTGCGCGCATACCGCCTGGCCTCCCCGCGGGCAGCCCACCGCCCAACGTCACCGTCTACTCGGGAAGTGCCCACTACGTGCTGACCAGGGAGTTCGTGGAGTTCGTCCTCACGGACGCCCGCGCGAAGGACCTGCTCCAGTGGTCCAGGCACGTGCAGAACCCAGAGCGGTACTACTGGGTCACCCTGAACCGGCTGAAAGGTGACAGCAGCTTTAGTCTTAGCCCAAGATTCCTTTCTAAGGAGAGAGGGACATGAAGGGCGGGAAAGAAGGGGAGAGGAGAGGGGCCCAGGCCTCCTGCCACTGCCTCACCAGAGGCGTGTACACACCACTTGGTGCATCTGGCCTTATGTGGGCACTGGGAAATCAACCCCAGGCCGTCAGGCTTTGCCAGCAAGCTCCTTTAACTGCTGAGCCGTCTCTCCAGCCCGATTCTTTTCACCTGTTATGGCTTTGTGAAAGGTCTGCAAGGCCTTCACCTCAGAAGCACAAGAGGGCCTTTGGTTTATGGGGTCTAAAGTCAGTGAGACAGGCAAATGAGACCCCAGATCAACACAATGGTTCCCTCTCCAGGGAGGCGCTCTGGCATCACAAACTTGGAGAGCAAATAAATGTCTGGGAAGTTCTCCCTGTGGTCACTAAAGACAGCCACTTCCGCAGGGCACTGTGCTGTGGGTGGTAATCCCAGCTCTTGGGATGCTGATGGGGAAGGACTCGGAGCTCAAGGTCAGCAAGTATTCTTGCCGTGGCAAGCCTGATTCGGAGGGCCTGACACCTCTGAGCTCCTGCAGGGGCATGGCTTCAAGCCTGAGCACCCAAGCCATCAGGGTAGGTGACAGTGCAGAAATCACTCAGCCCCCCTTCTATGATCCCACCCCATCTTCCTACCACCTTACAGGGCTGGTAGAGAGTGCCAACATGCACTGCAGGGCACTTTTCAAGTATGGAGTATGTTACAATGATGGGAAGGGGTGAAAACCGAACGAGGTGCATGGATGGAGACTCGTGGCCTTTCCCTCCACCGACCTTTTCTGAGGAAGGGCAATGGTATCTCAGAGCGTGCATTAAAGAGCTGCGGCTGCCCCCGGTGCTGTTCTTTCCCGCAGATGCCCCAGGTGCAGCACCAGAGGCTGACACAAACATTGGCTGGGAAGGAAACCTCCGAGCTGTCAAATGGAGAGCGGAGGAGGGAACCGGGCATGACGGATGCAAAGGTAAAGCAAAGATGAAACCGCTGGGCATTTTACTAAGACAAAGTGGATGGAGACTTGTGCTCACGTTAGATCTGAACCTAGCAGAGGATGCACGCACAGGCTAAGGGGCTGTAACCTAGCAGGTTGGAGTTAGAGTGTAAACTGAAACACGGGTGAAGCCAGCCCTCTGGCCTCTGCTGGAACAGGACACGGTGTGGGTGGTGCCAGCTGCCTGTGGCTTCTTGTACAAATAAGGTTTTCCTGGGCATGGCTGTATTGGCTGGGTGATCACATTCTTTTGGTGTGGGTTAGGTATAGCACTAAGTAGCAAGGAGAGACTATGAGACCCACCAAAGCCACTTGTAGGTCCCTGTGACCGACAGGACGTCTGTGGGCCTGCTACAGAGCCATGCATTCCAGCCTGTTCCTCTCACCCCAGCTCTGGAAGAACATGGAGAAAGGGGATTCCAGGTTCTCTGTGGCAAAGGTGTTTTCCAGCTTCCTGAACGCGGTGTAGGTTTCAAATCACTTTCCATCAGTAAGGAGAGCTCCAGGCTTCACTTAGCTAGCTCTAGTTATGGAAAGTCTCCCGGGAGACTTAATTGGCAGAGGCAGGCCTTGGAGTGAACCAAGCAAACTGCCACCAGCTTTCTTGCAGAAGTCAGCCGATGTTCCACGGGCATTCTGGGCAAGCTCCTTGCTCGGCAGTCTTAGTCTGAAGGCGCCAGCATGCAGCTGAGAGACCCAAGGAGCTCTTGCTGCGGGAGTCTGTCTGCTTTGCCCTCAGGGATCCTCTCCAAGAACAACAAATCCTTCCTGTTCCCTTGTCATGGGGCAGAAAGACAGATATGTGCAAGGTGTGGGGTTGGGGAGAAGGTGCCCCCATTAGAGGAAGTTTGGCGGGACCTGCTGAAGGGCTCTTTGTGCCTATCCTGGGAGTGGAGGGGGCACCCCAACTCCCCCCTCCTCGCCAAGCTCCACTGTGGAGAAGGTTGCTTGAAGGGAACAGACAATTTTGGGGAGTGCCAATGGTTCACAACATAATTAGAGTCCAGCAGACAGGCCAGAGCTCATGGGAAGGACAATGGAGGGTTAGTGGTCTTGCTGTGGGGCCGTGCGTGGCAATGCCAGGCCAGGCAGGGACTGAAGCACAGCACTGTCTTCAGACACCCAGTCCCTGCCTCAGGGCCAGACAGAAAGTTCTGCACAGGGCACACCATCCACTTTGTTTTGTCTGTAAGGTTCTCCCCTTTCCAACCACTTAAAAGACTAATTTAAAATAAACAGCTTGCAGACACATAAAACATGTGAAGTTTTAAAATGAGTGAAAGCGCAGTCCTGACAGGTGCCAGTTAAGATGTGAAGACTTCACAGGTAGACATAATTCAACCTAGAAGTCACTCACAGAGTGACATCACCCACTAGTGAATACCTCTCCCTCCCTCTTCTTGTCTTTCTTTTCTTTTCTTTTTTTGGCTGGGGACTGAGCCCAGGACTTCATGCACATTAACCATGCCCTATACCACTGAGCTACACTCCCAGACCCTTCTTCGTTTTAAGACATGGTCTTGTTATGTAGCCCAGGCTACCCTTGAATTCACCATCCTCCTGCCTTAGCCTTCCATGTTCTGGGATCACAGGCATGTGATCACCCAGCTCTGTCCTTTCCCAAGAAAGCAGGCGCTCACTGTCACTCCACACTGGGGCTCTCAAGACCAGTAAAGAAGTGCTCAGAAAAGCAGAGACTCAGATTCTCCAAGGAAATATGATTCCCTCAGATGTGCAGGCGTTACAGAAGTCACAAAGGGCTGTTCCTAGCAATAATACATGACAGGACTTACACAGCCATGACCTGAATTTTTCAGTAACCTTGGAAACAAAAGTACTTAGTGTAACCCCTAGCAAAGTCATCTCCCCTACAAGCAAGCACCCAGAAAGTTCTGACCAACACTGGCTTTGGGGTGAAAAGTGTCTGATCTCACAAGACAGCAGTAAGAAGGCCATCACAGAAGCACTTAGGGCCAGCACCATGTGGCTAGACCCTGGGGTATTCCTGGCTCTAGGCCTGCCTTTCCCACATCTTCACTGGGATTGCTGGGGAGAAATTACTCATGTTCACACCCTGCAGAAGAGGGGCCCAGCTCAGCAGGTGAAGTCACTGCCAGAATGTCCCAGCTGCTACCACACCGGGCCATCTCATGCCAGACTGCACACAGAAGGAATGACTACAATTACTCCACTGCAATCCAGGCCAGACTATCTTTTGTCTGTTTTGAGCCAGGGTCTCACATTGTAGCTTGGGATGGCCTTGAACTCATGAAACCCTCCTACCTCAGCCTTCTGAGGCCAAGACTACAACTCCAAGTGTGAGGCACCCCACAGGGCTTAGCAGCACCTTTCAGCCTCAGGCCATCTGCATGCTGCTCGGGTCAAAGGTCAGAAATTGCTAGTCCTAAAATGCTAACCCCTTTCATCCTAAATTCACACTTCGAGACTGTTAAAGCAGTTAGTGGAAATACTATTTAATTTGACTTCCTGAAGCAATGAGACCTTCCAGATAACATTAAAGCACACACTACTGATTTTTCTTTCTTTCTGCAGGCCACTATGAAGAAGACACCTGTGTATTTGGCCCAGGGGACTTGCCATGGATAATGCAGTCGCCAGCCTTGTTTGCCAGCAAATTCGAGCCCTCAACAGACCCTCTAGTGGTTATGTGCTTGGAGAGGTGGCTCAGGCTCAAAGCGCTGAGGCAGGCAGAAGTCCCTATAGAGCCACACTGGCATTTTCCACGGGAAAGCCACTTCAACCTGTGACCCACCCACTAAGGATATGTTGTTGTTGGAGTCACTGGTTCAATTCCTGGATACAATTAGTCTTAAAATGGATCCAGAAATATGCTATTGACAATACTTTACTGCTGATCACAGGCCATTTTTAAAATTTTGAGGAAGAAATCACAAGAGAAAAACTAATTCAAGCTAGCTGGGGACATACAAACAAGCACCTGGGAAGCGGATCTTCACTGACCGTCTGCTGCAAAAACCTGACACCCAGCGGTGAGATCCAGGTTCACACAGGGAAGGAGGGAGACTCCATGTAAGAGGAACTAAGAGCAAAGTCCTACTCATGGAAAAATACTTATTTAGAGCTGTCCTTCTAGGCTGGGAATAATAAACTTATTCTGGCAAATCACAGAAAAATACCTAGGAACCTATTTCACTGGGTAAAATGAAATCACTATGGATTTCTTAACATGACTGCTTAGCAAGGTTATCCAGCACTTTCTGTCACACTGGACTTGTCCCATGCCAGAGCTGGCTAATGCAAGCCCAAACACAGGGGGCTGCTGGGCACGAAAGCATGGCCAAGACTGAGGAGGTGGCTCTGGCTTTTCAGTTAGTTTTTAGAGTTTTAGTTAATTTGTGTGGAAAATGGTTACCATGCTCAGGCTGAAAGTGTGAATGGCTTTCATGATCTTGAGCCACAAGTTCAAGTCCCCAACTCTTGTTACAGCTGCTGTCCTGGAAAGCTTTACATAGTTTCTTTCTTTAAAAGCACTCTGAGCTTCATACAAGACTGAAATGTACAGCTACTCAATAACACATTAAAAACAAACAAAAGCAAGAGCCCCTGGCACGGAATTAGACTCACATCCTGAAGGCAAACACAGACACAAGATCAAATCCACTGACATAAGGAACAGCTCTGGGAAAACTACACAGAAGGAAAGGGATTCTGAAGGGAGATACCATAAATCAACTTAGGCAGCCATAAAATATTAACATCTTTAAGCAAATATTTCTTTGGTACCACATGACCTCCTTCAAAGAAGCACAAAACCCTCTACAAAACTCTAGTGTAGACGCTTCCTGAATTATCACTTCAGAAGCAGCATGCAGAATAAGCAAGGCAACAGAAGCCGGGCACAGTGGCACACACCTGTGATCCCAGTTTTTGGAAGGTGCAGTTCAAGGTCTGCAGCTACTGTTGATTCTATTTAGTTTGTCTGGGGTAGGTCTGAGATTCTGCATCATTTCAAAACTTTATTTGCAAGGGGAGGGAGGGAGGGAGAGAGAGAGAGAGAGAGAGAGAGAGAGAGAGAGAGAGAGAGAGAGAGAGAGAGAGAATGAATATGGGTGTCCCAGGGCCTCTTGCCATTACACACAAACTCAGATGTATGCACCATTTTGTGCATCTGGCTTTACATGGCACTGGGAATCAAGTGTGGGCAAACAGGGAAAGAAACTGCCTTTAACCGCAGCCATCTCCTCAGCCCCTGCATTGCTTTAGAAAACAAACAAAATCCTCCAGGTGATGGCAACATTGTAGGCCCATGGACAGCACTCTGAGGAACAAGAGTCACTGACTGGCAACCTGTAATTAACCCAATGTGTTTCTTCTTATTGCAAGAAATGAACACAGTGGGGAATTGGGTTTTCAGCTGGTGATTTGTTTAGAATATAAACAAACCCCTAGCAACTGCATTTCTCACTGAAACCAAACACACACAGGGTATCTGTCACTAAGCATGGAACCAGCTCAAACCTCAGATTTGTTTAATGAAATAGGGTCTCATGTAACCCAGTTTGGCCTAGAACTTGCTACATAGTTGAGGATCTTATACTCTTCCGATCTCAACCTCCCAAGTGCTGGGATCACAGGTGTGCACCCTACACCCAGCTCAACCAAGTCCCCATTTAGAACCAAGTTCTAATGAAGTTAGAGACTGGAATGCTGAAGCTGCAGGCCTGCAAACCACCTGGGCTCCACTGCTCTTTTACCAGTGGGTTTTACAGTTACCAAACCATAGACACACTGTTGCCCCTGCCCCCAGATGCTGCAGCTCTTCCAAAGCCAACGCCAAGTGTCTGGCCAGATCCTGCCTGTCAAAGTCCCAAGTCCCACACTCCTAGGCCATAATGAGGGTTAGGAAAGAGCACAAAGTCTTCCATGATCAGATTCTTCTTCAAGCAGGGAAGAGTTAGGTGGGAGCTCCCATCCCCTGGAGGGTATCTGCTGAGTGTTTAGCCTCCTCTTGAGGGCTTCTCCACAGTAGTGGTCCTCCAGCAATCAGGCTTGGCTCTGGGTGAGTGTGGTGGTACACACCCTTTGATCCCAACACTCAGGAGGCAGGGGCAGGAGGACCGCTTTGAGTTTGAGGCCAGCCTGGACTACAGAGCAAGTTCCAGGTAGGCCTGGGCTACAGTGAGACCCAGCAAGTGTCTGGCTCCTGAACCCCAGTGACATCTTCACCTCCACTTGGTAATTGGCTCAGAAAAAGAACCATGTGGAACCTAGTTCTTCACATAAGCAACATAGGACTCCAGCTTTCTTGAGCAGACTAAATCTTGTTTCTCCATGCAACACCTGGGACATCATCTTCAACAGGAGACCTCGGGAACACTGCCAACTAAGTGACCCAGTCAATTCACACAGTCGCCCATTCTCAAAAGAAAGTTTAATGAGATCCTATTCCTCATCGCTCCAAAACTTCAGTTAACTTTCTGAACCTGCAGAAATGGGGTCACCCTAGATGTCCTCCTCCATGCTCAGCTTCTTTACAGGGTCCACTGAAGGCTGCCCCTGGCTTTCCACAACCTTAATACACAAATACTGATGTGGCCTCTCCAGCCCTGAGAAGGTCACAACTGATCCCACCCTGCTCAATCATGAGTGCCCAGCTGGAGTGGGATCCAGGAGAGCAGGACCTTCATGAGTCTTTTTCTTTCCTCAGGAGAGCCCACCCGTCAGGGGTCTAGGATGGGGCTGGCCCATGGAAGCTGCTGAGCACACCCCAGCTGAGTGTATGCAGTCAGGAGTTGCTGGCACCCACATGACCCTAGACACCACACCGGGGCTCACAGGGGCCAGAAGAGCACATTAGAAGATGTGAAGGCTCTGGGCAGCATTGTCTACAGAAGACCGGCCATGCATCTTTCCTTTGGGTGGGTAAAGAAGTTTGCTGTCACATAAGGAGGCACCCTCCTCGTGTGAGCACTTACTGAAAAGGTGCCCTAGAGATAAGAGATGGAACATGCTCTGCCCCTCACCCTCCAAAGCTCACAGTCAGGGAAGGGGAGGAGACAAACTCACACCTAAACACACAATTATGCAAGCAAGAGCCTTTTAACCGCTAGCCATCTCTTCAGTCCTAAACACAGGTAAGAATCCTGAGCTGATTTCTTCCCAAACTACTGAAAAGGAACAGGCATAGCATACAGGAACTTACTGTGTGGCAAACCTCGGCTTTTATCTCCTTCAGAGCACGTTCAGAAAACACACAGCCACAGCATCGAAGGAAGCAGAACCTGGAGAGAGCAACGTGGATGGCAGTGTCAGCAAGAGCTGAAAACTGTTACGTCAATAAGTAACTTACATTTTATCCAATTAAAAATGTTAGGGGTGGCTGGGCATGGTGATCCTTGCCTTTAATCCCAGCACTTGGGAAGCAGAGGTAGGAGGATCATTGAGTTCGAAGCCAGCCTGAAACAATGGAGTGAATTCCAGGTCAGCTTGGGCTAGAGTGAGACTCTACCTTGAAAAAAACAAACAAAAAGGTTGGGATGGCCAGGCATGGTGGCATATTACACCTTTAATCCCAGCACTCTGGAGGAGGATCACTCTGAGTTTGAGGTCAGCCTAGGCTAGAGAGTAAGTTCCAGGGCAACTTGGGCTAGAGTAAGACCCTACCTCAAAAAACAAAACAGGAGCTGGGGAGATGGCTCAGCAATTAAAGGCACTAATAACCAGAGTCGGAAGCCCAGTTCACACACAGAGCTGGTTGCAAATCGGCACATATGCCTATAATTCCAACTCCCAGCAACAAGATCAGAGCAAGGAGAACTGAGAATTCAGAGGTCTCCTAGACTGTCCTTTCCTGAGGCAGAACAAGACAGAGCCTGTCTCAAACAGGTAAAAGGGGAGGACCAGCACCCCAAGTTGTCCTCTGAATACACACAAATACACACAAAAAAATTTTTAAAGTGCAGAGCAACTGAAAACAACACTAAATGTTGACCTCTGGCCTCCATACTTGTATACATGTGCCCCCCCCACGCATGCACACGAGACACACATACACATGCAAACATAGAAATTCAAAACATTACTTATAAAAAAAATCATTTCTGAGCTGGGAGAGACTAAGGTAGGAAAATCACCATCAAGACTTGGCTACACAGTGAGCTCTAGATCAGCCAGGACAAGAATAAGACCCTGCCTCCAGACGACCCACAGAGGATATCCAGCTGATTGGGGATGGGGGAGGGGGACATCAGGGAATTGGGGAGAACAACTCACTGTTTGCCCACTAAATAATGTAACTCATTATGGACAATAAAAAAAAAAAAAAAAAAAAAAAAAAAGAATAAGACCCTGCCTTAACAAAACAGAAACATTCACTGAAATTACCTACAAACACATAAAGTCAAAGGCAGAATGAGAACAGGAGAGGGGCGAAGAATGGGAGAGAGGAAGAAAGGTGAAAAAAAAAACAGAAAAAAGGAGGGGGAAGATAAGAGGGAGGGAGAAAGGAGAACCATTTTAAGCATATCTGAGATGAGATTCAGGCTTAGCTTAAGGGGTCTTATAAAAAAACGAGAAACAACATAGTAGAAAGATGGAAGATAGGCCCTTTGGGAAGTTCAAGGCTATCATGGGCAGTTTAGTGAGAGCCTGTCTCAAAGTCAAAAGAAGGATGGGATGTAGGTCAGTGGGAAATGCTTGCTTAGCATGTGCGAGGCCCTGGGTTCAATCCTCCGTGTGTGTGTGTGTGTGTGTGTGTGTGTGTGTGTGTGTGTGTGTGTGTGTGTGTGTGTGTGGAGGGGGTTATACATACATGTATATGCTTTATATACAAATATGTAACATATGCAGAGAGTGCATATGTGCACACATGTAGGCAGATGGGCTGTGAACACACCTGCATGCCCATCAAAAGCGCAATGGCGAGATCCCTTAGATCAACAAGGTGAGTCAGTATGTAAGGCCCTGAAAACATACCCCAAAACAGACAGAGAGTAGAAAAAAGGTAACAAAGCACGTACACCACAACCCCTGACTAACGGACAAATACAAGTTTACCTACGGGCCTATTTGCAAAAGTGTTGGGAAGGGGGATTCGGGAGAGGGGGCAGTAAACATCAACCAAAAAAATGTTTTCCAGTCACCGTTCCACATGGGCATAGGAGGGCGAGTCATTCCTTCAATGATGTATCAGTTAGCATGTACCTACTGGAAGGGATTTGGTGGGAGTGGGAGGGGGTGAGAGCGAGCAATGGGGGGGGTCTGTAGGATCAAATTTATATATATGAAACTATCAACAAGAGAAAAAAATCTCTATTTTATGAATGTTCATCAAGCATTTTAATTAAGAAATTTCTTTAAGCAAAAACTCAGTGTTTTGTTACACTAGCTGTTTATATTTTTTTGTGAAATTAAATTTTATGACACAAACTTTACAGAACAAATTTCCATTTTCTGGGGCTGGAGAGATGGCTCAGAGGTTAAGGTGCTTGCTTGCAATGCCTACTGGCCTGGATTCGATTCCCGAGGATCCATGTAAAGCCAGATGCACAAAGTGGTGAATGAGTCTGGAGTTCATTTGCAGCAGCAAGAGACCCTAGCGTGTCCATTCTCTCTCTCTCTTCCTGTCTTTCTCTTTGTGTTTGCAAATAAATAAAATTTTAAAATCCACTTCCTAGTGTAGGGGATCTATTACCAGGAAGAGAAAGAGGAGATCAACCAACAAAAGGAAGGGAGGACCCAGGGGACACGGGGAGAGCAGCAGGCAGCAGGTGACTCCTACTCAAGGCCTGTCCTCTACGTTCCTCTTGAGGGACCCATAGTTTTCACAAAAAGAAGTGGGGAGCCAGACTCAAAAGGTCATGTGCTGCAAGACCCTGAGTGTACGTAATATACAGAACAAGACAAGAGCGTGGGTGCCAGGTGCTGGCATCTTGGGGAAAGGAAAGGGGCTAATAGATATGGGCACTTCTTCTGGGGTGACAAAAATGTCTTGAACAGAGCTGGGAGTGATGGCTTACACCTTCAATCTCATCACTTAGGAGGCTGAGGTAAAAAGAAACCCAATGAGTTCAAAATCAACCTGTGCTACAGGGTGAAATACAGGTCAGCTTGGGGTAGAGTAAGACCTTGCCTAAAACAAACAAATATAAGTTTTGATATAAAAAATATAAGTAGGGCTGGGGAGATGGCTCAGCAGTTAAAAGTACTTGCTTGTAAAGCCTGCTGGCTGGAGTTCAATTCCCCAGTACCAATGTAAAGCCAAATACACAAAGTGATACGTGTGTCTGGAGCTCATTTGCAGTGTGGCAAGAGGTCCTCCTTCGTCCACCCATTCTTTCTCTCAAGTAAGTAAGTAAGTAAGTAAGTAAGTAATAAATAAATAAAAATTCACTATGCAGTCTCAGGCTGGACTCAAACTCATACCTCTGCTTCCTAAGTACTGGAATTAAAGGTGTGTGCCAACGCACCCAGCTAAATAAATTTAAAATAATGCTTTCTGAGTATAGTATCAATCAACACATGAATGGATTAAACACCACTAAATTCACATTTTTAAATGGCTGTTATATAATTGTTTTGCCTTTATGAGAGAGAAAGAGAGGCAGATAGAATGGGCACACCAGGGCCTTCAGCCACTGCAAATGAACTCCAGATGCATGTGCCACCTTGTATACCTGGCTTTATATGGGGAATTTATAGCCATAAATTACCATGCCCAACTGTTACATGACTTTTACTTCAGCATACATATAAACATAAAAACCAGAAGTGGAACCAGGTTAGGCAAACGAGCCTGGAACCCCTGAGACTATTTCCTCCTTGTCCCAACTAGTGAGGACTAAGCAGCCCTCAGTGGTTTAAAATCAGACCATGTCCAGAGGAGGTCAACTTTAAAAGGTCCCTGGGCCTTGTGTTTTCTCTCCAAATCCCTGAAACTCCAGGATGCCCATCCCAGCTCACTGCCCGGCACATGACAAGCTAAGGTCAATGACTTGAGTCTACACTAATGGGCCAGAATGTGAGAGGTCAAAGGTGGAAGCTCGGACTTACTGAACACATTCTCTCCTTTCCTAAATGAAATAGTCAAGTAGAAACCTGTCTCTCAAGTGTTATCTGTCAGAGTGAAGAGAGCAGCCTGGAACATCACTTATTAAAGGAACTTCTAAATGACGGGGAAAGGCTTGGCACTTCTGCCTAGCGAGCCACCTCATCAGAAGGCCCCCTCGAACCCATGCAACTTCCACTTTTTACAGAGGAAATAAACCTCAAGCTTGAGACTCCTCGCTTTTCTTTTGGTGGGATACATGCTATGTGTCAATGTGGGTACACATGTGCCCTCCACAGGGCACGTGTGGAGGTCAGAGGACAACCCCTGGTGTCAGTGCTTCACGATCCCCTCCTTTGAGGAGCATCTCACTGTTCACCACTGCATTTGCCAGACCAGTTAGTCCTGCAAACTTCCGGGGATTCTCCCATCTCACAGCAGGTGTGCCGAGACTACAGACTCTCAGACTATGGTACCTGGCTGTTCCTGAGGGCTGGGGATCCAAACTCAGGCATGCACACTTGAGTGTCAAGTACTTTTATCCACTGAGACATCTCCCCGGGCAACTCCAAGAGTTCTGATGCTCCAGGGAGAGACTATGCTGGCTATACATTCAAACCAGTTAGCCTTGAACCTGTCACCTACATCCTAGCAATGTTTGCTGTTGTATACACCTGAGCGTGGGAGTTGTTTCATAGGAAACATCTGGCCTGTTTTCTGGAAAACAGAAAAGCTGGTCCTAGGAAAGAAACCTCAGGTGTCACATGAGGCCCACAGCCATGAAGCTGAGTGAGCAGGCAGTGGGCGTACAGACAGATGCAGGCAGGAGCTCCCGTGTGCCTGCACACCATTCCCCACAAGGCACATTCCAGCCCAGGTCACCACAGAGACATCGTGTCACCAGCCCCCACATCCCCGCTCACCTGTGCCGGCCGTTCATCTCTAAGCCCACCACAGGGCAGATGAACCGTGCTCGCTGGAGGTCGTCGTGCTTGTCACCTTTGGTGTTTCCTTTATCCCCTTCCCAGGCAGGGTTATCAGAAAGCCTGAGTTCTGTCACATTCTGTGAAAAGCCATTAGTATTAATATTGTTGACTACACCATGTGTGAGAATAAATCCGACCCACCTAACATGCAGATTGTCACAGCCCAGTAATGGCTGAGGCCATGGCTGCTGGGAGAAGTACTATACTGAGAGAAAGCTTGGCTCCACCCAAAAGCAAAGCTCTCCCTGCTGCCAGCTCTCAGTACCCATGCCTGCAACAGCGAAGCCAGAAAACACTGTTCTAAGATATTGGTGTTTAGGTTTTCAAGAACCCAGCTTGGGGGCTGAAGAGATGACTCAGAGGTACTTAAAGGTGCTTGCTTGTAAAGCTGGGTTTGATACCCCAGTGCTGGCATAAAGCCAGATGCACAAAGTGATCCATGCATCCTGAGTTCTGTTTGCCATGGCAAGAGGCCCTAGTTTGCCCAAATATACACACTTGCTTTCTTAATATAAATATATACATAAATAAACCTGGTCAGGCGTGGTGTTGCACACCTTTAATCCCAGCACTAGGGAGGCAGATGTAGGAGGATCGCTGTGAGTTCAAAGACGCTTGGGCTAGAGTGAGACCCTACCTCAAAAACACAAAACCAAACAAAAAACAATAACTGGGCATGAAAAGGAGTGAGACTCAGAAGCTCCACTTTAGCACCCAAGGCTGTTCTTCCAATTCAACCACCCCTCCCCCCAGAGCAGCCTCAGTAGGAAAGCCACTGCTGCAGGCATGCGTCCTGGGCGAGAGCCAACAAGTGCTCACCCGGCTCTCTACTCGGAGCATCAGTGGACTGAAATGATAACCTGTGGGTCTGTATTACTGCATCTGTGCTCACTTTCTTGCTTGAATTTCCTGGAGAGGTGTGTGTTTGCATTAAGGTTTGGTTACAGAAAACTAAAGATGGTATGTGTGTTTTAAGTATAAACTGGCATGAATTAATTTCAATGATAACTGAATTAATGAGGAAGATAATTCATGAGTTTTTCGGGGTCAGTTTCTGTGATACTATTACTATATTCCTGTCATCCCAGGGATGGGGAGGCAGCAAGTTCAAAGTCGTCCTCTGCACAGCAGGTTCAAGGTCAGCCTGGGAAACACTATAGTAATAGTAATCAAAAGGTAAAGGAAGGGCTGGAGAGATGGCTCAGCGGTTAAGGCACTTGTTTCCAGTGCCTAAGGCCCTGAGTTCAATTCCACAGGGCCCACATAAGCCAGACCCACAAGGTGGTGGCCCTGGTGCGCACTCTCTCTCTCTCCCCCTCTCCCCCTCTCTCTATATATATATGATTGAAAATGAATAATATATATATATATATATATATATATATATATATATATATATATATATATATAAAAGGTAAAGGAAATGCCCAAAGCCTGAGTCTAGGAGTCAGGACCTGGCACTGGGGTAAGGACCCCATTCACTGGCTGTGAGGTCTCTTGAGTCTATTTCCAGCAGATGAAGAGGGAGAGCAACCTGCTGGCTCTCAAACTCTTCAGCCTCTCTGATTTCTTTCCATCACCCACACCTGGAAGAACCTGCCCTCTCAACAAACATCCACAACCAAGTAGTGAGCTGTAAGATTCTCTACCTCTGGGACAGTACCTTCCAACTTTAAAGTGAACTTCAAGTAGCTGGGTCTAGTTTCACTATTTGGTCATCAGCACTGGACCTCGTGCCCATGGGCACGTGCTCCGCTGCTGGGCTCCATCCCAATCCCTCGGGTACCTGCATCTCAATTACAAAAACCATGCTTCCCAACACTTACACAGCACATCAAGAACGTCCAAAGTATGCTCACACGCAGGAAATCACCACAGATGTATAACGTAGCACATGTGAGGGAACTCCAGGCTTGAGACATGTCCTGGGGGGGGGGGTGCGCGAAAATCCCACCCCTCTGAATTCATTCTTTTTTTTTTGTTTGTTTTTGGAGGTAGCGTCTCGCTCTAGCCCAGGCTGACCTGGAATTCACTCTGTGGTCTCAAGGTGGCCTTGAACTCAAGGTGATCCTCCTACCTCTGCCTCCCAAGTGCTGGGATTAAAGGCGTGCGCCACCACACCCGGCTTGAATTCATTCTTTAATGTACACGCATCCTATAAAACAGCTGCGTCCAGCCTGCAGTCTGTGTTAGTATGTCCTAGAGACTATCAATGTGCCAACACACCTGTAGATGACGTCATAGCACACTATCAAGTTAGGAGCCCTGCTATAAAATAACCTTTCATCAAGATCCCCTGTGGACTTCCCAGTCACCTGCCTTACCTTAATGCTTTTAATGTGAGAAGCTGCCTTTCCCAGAGCCTTCTCAGCAGATTTGTCCAGCAGAAACTCAATGATGGCATCTTTGTTGTAAAGTCTGCAAGAGCAAGGATTCACTTATGTGCTGGCAATAACCACATTTCAAACACTCAATGAAGGAGGAAGCACCAACTGAACACACCCCAGAAGTCATGAGGGTCTGAAAAGAAATGTCCTGCATTTCTACAGGACATATGTAACCCTGCTTCAACGATGACCAGAGTGTGCAAAGCAGCAGCTAGGTTACAACTGAGCTGGCAGGTCGAATGTAACCCAAATGAAGACTTTCATTTGGGGGGAAATTAATGTCAAAGTACATGTTTTCAACTTTTCTTCAGAAATGAAAATCAGAAGATTTAGAACCAATAGGCTCACATTCCTAAGCTTGAAGAATTGGCTAGAGAGCTCAGTGGTTAAAGGTGCTTGCTTGCAAAGGCTGACAGGCTGGGTTTGACGCTGCATTACCCACATAAACCCAGACACACAAAAAGGTGCTTGTGTCTGGAGTTCATTTGAGTGGACGTAGGCCCTGGTGATTGCATGCAAGTGTGTACATACACACTCTCACTTTCTCTCAAAAATAGGTATTTAAAAGAAAAAAAAAGTACTTGCTTCGGCAGCACATACACTAAAAGAAAAAAGAGGATCTGGCTAGAACTGGTCAGCAGCTCCCCGTCACCAGGTCTCTCCACTCCCCTGCTCTCTCAGCACCTCTGATGGCTGCTCATGCTTCATGCTGATATGTTGGCAGGGTTGTTACTTGGCCTTGAGCTTTCAAACCATGAGTTAAATAAGCCAAACTCATTAAGAAAAAGCAGGATCATGTGCAGAGCAGGAAAATCTGCTTGGGAAAATTCATACAAGATCAACCAAGAACTGTATTTATGGGCTAGAGGGATGGCTCAGTGGTTAAAGATTCTTGCTTATAAATCCCAATAGTTTGGGTTCGATTCCCCAGCACCCACATAAAGCCAGATGCACTAAGTAGCACATGTGTCTAGAGTTAAACTGCAGTGGCACAAGGCCCTGGTGCTCCCATTCTCTCTCCCTCTAGAGCTCCCTAGTGGCTGTACATAGATCAGAATCACTGCATAAAGGCACCTTGATGAAGTAAAGTAACCATACCTGCCAAGTTCACAGGCAACTATTGGTCTCCGGAGTATTTCCTGACTTAAAGTACAATAGTTCCACTGCGCCACTAACTCCGCATCTTTGTCAACCTGATAAAAGAAAACAGAGTCCTTCTGACCACGTGCACATACCCAGTTCACATCTCAAGACTCATCTAATACCACACTGCAATGGTTTTACTTTTAAGTAAAAATTAGTGAAACACAAGCCCAGTAATTCCAGTACTTGAAGTGCTGAAGCACCAGAATCAAGTGTGAGACCAGGCTGAGTATTGTAACAAAGTGTTTCCTTTACCTGGAAGGCAGAAGAAGGAGGATTGCTATGAGTTCGAGGCGAGCCTGGGCTAGAGTGAGACCCTACCTCAAACTCCCCCTAAGCTCCCCCAAATTATGGTGAGGTGTGGTGGTACACACCTTTAGTGCCAGCACCAGAGGCTGAGGTAGGGGGACTACAGTAAGTTCCAGGTTAGCCAGGGCTAAGAGTGAGACCTCAGGTGAAATAAGAAGAGAGGGGGAGGAGGACGAAAAGAAAAGGTGCTTGCTTGCAAAGCCTTAGGGAGGAGGTTCAATTGTCCAGCACCCATGCACAGCCAGATGCACAGATTGGCACCTGTGTCTAGAGTTTGTTTATAAGCAGAAGGAGGCCCAGTATGTCCACACTCACTCTCTCCCCCAAATAAATAACCAACAATATTTTCAAATGAAAGGACAAGCAGCAGAGGAGGCTAGAGAGTGTTCCTGCAACAGGAGACAGAAGAGACTGCCAAGTGAAGCAGCACACCTGTCATCTCAGTACTTGGGAGGCTAAGGCCAGGGACTGCAAATTTGAGCAAGTTTGGGCTACAGAGCTGCATGACCCTTTCTGAAAACAACGCATGTGCACACACACTAAGAATTGGAGACACTAGTGAGGTCAATGCCAGTGAAACACAGGTGATAACCACCTGGTGCTGAGGAACAGGATGAAAGAGCTGGAGAGAGGCAGGAGGACAGACAGGGTCCCCTGATTCAGGGACCATGGGCTCTACTAGAGATGTAATGGAGCCCCTGGAGAGTTAAGTACAGAAGGAACATATGAGGTTTACTTCCCCCCCCCCCCCCAGGTAGGTTCTTACTCTGGAATTCACCATTGAGTCCCAGGCTGGCCTTGAACCCACAGTAATCCTTCTATCTACCTCCTGAGCGCTGGGATTAAAGGATTTATTTTTTTAGAGTTCTCTGTTGATCAGCATGTATGATTGTGTGCCAGGCACTATATGAGGTGCTTTATGTGCCTGGGATTATGAGAAAGTCATTAGTAGAGCTAAGTGTGAATTCCCAAATAACCAGATGGGAATCTTGGCTCACTACTTACAGGCTGTATGACTTTAGTCATGTTAACTCACTTCCCGGGGTTCGTTTTCCTGCCATCAGCATGAAAATTATTATATAAAACTTTCTCCATTTCTTGTGAAAAGGAGAGACTGGAGCTGCAGAGAGGCCCAAGAACCCTAGTTCAATTCCCCAGTGCCCACGTAAAGCCAGATAGGGAGCGCGTCTTAAATTCAGGTGCAGTGGTTGGAGGCCCTGGTGTGCTCATTCTGTGTTCTCTCTCCTCTCTCTCTCTCTCTCTCTCTCTCTCTCTCTCTCTCTCTCTCTCTCCTCTCTCTCAGCTTGCAAATGAATGAATCAATGAATGAATCGGAGAGATTATTCAGTCATATAAAATTTCCGCTAGGGGGAACTGGAGAGATGTTCAGCAGTTAAGGTGCTTGCCTACAAAGCCTAACAACCCGGGTTCGATTTGTTGGGGGCAGGCAATTCACCTCCTTAGCTTCAACAGATCAAAGGAACAGATGGACAAAAAGCCCCTACTCCCTTCTCAGGAGGAAAAAATAAAAAATAAAAAATAAATCGCTGGTAAAGAAGGTCTGAGTTTAAAGGAATGTCTGTAAATAAACAACCAGATGGTTGCCATGAGATTAGAGTGACCACTTAGATGTGGCCAGGATGTGGGTTAAAAGGCCATGAGCCTCCTGTGGACCATAAAAAATAGCAGATAACTGTTTAGAAAAGATAGCGGATAACTGTTTAGTAGAGATTGTAGAGAACTGTGAAGTTCCCATGCTTGTAATCTCAAACAGCCACCTGTATGCCATAAAATTAATAGATAACTATGAAATGTCATATGCCTGAAAACTCAAACCTATAAAACCTAGTGAAGAAGGCAGAAGGGGGTCTGGGGACAGAGGTTCGACTTTTGAGCCTAATCCCAGACCTCAGCATGCTGAATAATAAAAACCTCGCTGTGTGACTTGCATTATCGTGTGTGTCTTCTGTTCTGTGATGAGTGCTCGACTTCGGACCTCAACAGATCCCCCAGGATCCACATAAAGCCAAATGCACAGACTGGAGCATGCATCTGGATGGAGTTCCTTTGGAGTGACCAGAGGCCCCAGAGTGCTCATTCTCTTTCTCTCTCCGCTTGCAAACAAACAATTGTTTTTAAACCATCTATCCGCTATGCCAGAAACGGAGGAATTCCCGGACAGGGAGCATGGACGCCGAGTGCGGGCGGAGACCCCGGCAGATCTGGAGGAATGAAGGGAAGCTCAGCGTGCACGTCCCGGTGAGCAGCCGCAGACACGGTCCACCGCCAGGCTCTCCGCCCTCCGGCCATGTCTAGGTGCGACGATGGGGTGACGGCACCTATGCGTACGCCGTGGGGAGGGTCCCCGGAGCTGGCCCGCCCGCCTGCCCCCCGGCGTCCACCCCGCTCACCTTCTCCACCTTCTTCGGCCCCTTCACCAGCTCGTGTCTCTTGGGGATCGTCCCTCCATCGCAACCCATCGCTAAGCCCGACGCAGCCCAAGCTTGAAGCCGCCACTTCCGGGGTCTCTAGCGAAAAAACAGCAGCTACTTCCGGCGCGGGTCGATGACGCCACGCAGGCCGTGGATGGGGCCGGGCCCATTGGTTGACACGGGGGAGCGTGGCCCGGAACTGGGCGTGGCTCCGAGCGGGGCTGCGGACACAGGGCGTATCCTGGAGAGCCCGCCCACCACTTCCGGTCGGCGGGCGGTCCCTTCCGTTTCCCCGCGGTTTCTGGAATTCTGGGGTTTTCGGCGGGGCGACTGAGACGTCTGGTCCTACTGAGGATGAGGGTGTGCGCGAAGCCCATCGTTAGCCACACCCGCTTTTGATCCCAACCGTAGGGAGGCTGAGGTGGGAGGATCGCTGTGAGTTCGAGGCCAGCCTGGGCTGCAGAGTGAGTTCCAGGACTAGGAGTGAGATCCTGCTTGGTAAAATCAAACCAAGGTTCTGGGGCGATGGGTCAGTGGCTAAAGCGCTTGCTTGCAAAGCCTCCTGGTCCTGTCTCAGTTGCCCCAGCCCCCACGTGAAGCCAGATGCATTAAGTGCTGCAGGGATCTGGAGTTCATTTGTAGTGGCAGGAGGCCCTGGCATGCCCGTCCAGCCCCCTCATAAATTAAAAATATTTTTAAAATATGTGGATGTAAAAAACTTCAAGGTCTATAGGCTTCTGGTATCTGTTACTATAATTAACAGGAATTAAAAGAATGTAACCCCTTTATTACTTGGTCACTGTGGCTGTTTCCTTCCTGGAGAAAGAAAGGAGACTGAAAGTTCTGGAAAGCGACAAGCTCCAAGCCCCTCCCCGAGATTACATGAACTGTAAGCACTCGCTGTTGGGGTCTTGGATGGAGCGGCCTGCAGGTGGGCAGAGAGCACCATGAAGCAGCGTGCTGCAACTTTCCCTGGTGCTGCTTTGAGTCGCCCAGATCCTGTAAGATCAGTAAACCCACTGGCCCACGAAGCTGGACTCGGGTGGAATTGTCTGTACCTCATCTGGGGTGAACAGACATTTGTTCTCTCAGGAGAAGTCAAGACAATGGTCATTTATTTTAGTGGCAATCAGACTGTAATTCTTGGGTGTGTGTTGTATGTATGTGGGCCTGTGTGGCACCCCATGTGTTTGCTCGAGGTGGGGGTGCCCTTACTTGCAATGTCCAGAGAGGAACACTGGGTGTCACACTCCATCATTTTTCTACCCATGTATAATTATTGATAGCTTCCATGATTGTAGAACTCATGGTGATCCTCCTACCTCTGCCTCCTGAGTGCTGGGATTAAAGGTGTGCACCACCACGCCTGGCGATAGAACTGTAATTCTTATGAAGGTAGAAATTCCTTGTTGTACCTCAGTGTCTGGAAGACTCTTTGGCATACTCAAGATACCTTTCCCACAAGCCATAGATTATTACAGAAAACTCTCAGTGCCAGGGGTGGGATATCTTCCAGTGACTTTGATGTCCTCCAAACATTACAGGCTATTGCCAAGGCTCTTGGTTGCCCACCAGCACTAGATGATAAGATCCTATTGCTGAAGACTCCACATGCTTGGGCTGCAGAACAAAGAAATCAACCTGGAGCTGAGCTGGAAGCCTCCTCCCTGCTGACTAGCTGTCAGGATGCTGGGAAGTGTTGTGTAGCCTGCTGGGGGAGAAAAGTCATCAATGGGCTTAACTAGTAGTGGACCCTGCTAGTTAATGGCTGGACAGCCAGGCCAAACATACCAGCTGGTGTAATGGGAGCATTCTGTTATGGGGGAAAACCAATTGCTCTCTGACTAGATTTGAGACACCCTTCACAGGTCTGGTACTGAAAACCTAGTAAAATGCCTGTGGCTGGGGAGGTCATAAGCCACCAGGGGAGCTACTACTGTTGCTTAGCTAAATGGATATATTAAGTACTCTGTTGCAGCCAACTTTCTCATTGTTGAGCAGAAAGAACCCAACCCAAAGCAGCTTATGGAGGAAAAGGTTTATTTTGGCTTACAGGCTTGAGGGGAAGCTCCATGGTGGCGGGGAAAACGATGGCATGAGCAGAGGGTGGGCATCACCTCCTGGCCAACATCAGATGGGAAACAGCAGCAGGAGAGTGTGCCAAACACTGGCAAGGGGAAGCTGGCTGTAACGCCCATAAGCCTGCCCCCAACAACACACCTCTAACAAGGTTCCAATTCCAAAATTGCCATCAGCCGGGGACCTAGCATTCAGAACACATATATTTATGGGGACACCTGAATCAAACCACCACATAATCCAAAGTACCTTCTGAAATATGTACATTTATGCCCACATGCTCTCTTGGATAAAGAAGCTTCTCTTTTCAGATGGCGGTGACCACTGGAGTCAAAATTCACCATAGTGCTGAGAAAAGGGGACAGTGGAGTGTTCAGCACTAAGTGAGGCATCTCTATCACACCCTCCAAGGCTCAGGGACCATTGCAGAAGAGGTTGCAGAAAGAATGTAAGAGCCAAAGGAAGGGAGGAGTGCTTTGTAATATTGTCTTCCAGACACAAAGGTATGCTTAATACTCATGACCTCACAGTGGCTGATGCTACATGAGACCTGCATAAAAGGGGGGGGGGGGAATGATGACATCAAAATAGAAGAGAGACCAGTAAAGAAGAAGGGGTTCCTTGGAGGGGGGTAAGGGAGGGGAACAAAGGAGGGTGGTGGGAGGGGATTATCATCAGGGTACATTGTGTTGGGGGGACAGAAGTTGTTGATATAACGTTAAAAAAAATAAAAAAGATACATTTCCTCAACAATCCAGAAAAGGTCGAGGCATCTTCAGAGAGAAAGTGATAAGTCTTTGAGAACTGGGGGGTGCTGGGCACATGACAGCCTTCTCTAAACCTGCCCGTTGAAACGCTTGAGCAAAACTGACCAAAATGTAGCATGACTTCTAATAGCATAAATCTGTGTCCCCAGCATGATAGCGGCCATGTCAGCTGTGCGTGGGCTGAACCCTGCTAGCCCCCTTCCGGGCTTCCTCTTTTTAAGGTGTTTAACGATGTTGTCTAGGGCTACTTTGCACCTCTGAGAACAAACATCTAAACCTGTACTCATCAGTAGCCACTGTTTGGGGGTGGGGAGCTGGCTGTCACACCAGGTGACACTGAATTTCTGAGTTTACCCAGCTACCTGGGAAGCTGACTCTTCTTTCCACTCCATTGTTTTCCTTTCCTTTTTCTTGTGAACAATAATAATCTTTTTTAAAATTAATTCTTTATTGCCCAAAATTAGGTACCTTGAATGAGTAAATATTGTGTTGGTATTCCCATTTCCCTTCCTGTCCTCAATCCACTGGGCATCCTCCTCGGTGGGCACACTGGATTAATCCATGTGGTAAGGGGTTATGGATATTGCAGGAGGCAGCCAGGTTGCCCCCCCCTTATGTGTTGTTTTGTTGAAGAAACCCAAAAAGAATATTTCCTGGGACTGGGAAGATGGCTCAGCAATTAAAGGCACTTGCTTGCAACACCTGATGGTCTGGGTTCAATTCCCCAGTACCCACGGAAAGCCAGACACACAAAGCAGCAACATGTGTCTGGAGTTCATTTGTTGCATCAAGAGACCCTGGCATGGTGCCCATTCTCTCTCTCTCCCTCTCCCCCCTTCCTCTCTCCTTTTCTCTTTTCCTCTCTGCCTCTCTCATGTAAAGAAATAAAAGTATTTGGAAAAAGTCTTTTCTTTCAAGGCTCTGTGCTCATCAATAAGTAGGTTTGATGAGAAGGGAAAGAATGAAATAATAAGAGACAGCCTCTCTCTCCATCCTTGTCGGAACACAAGATGTAGTCACTCTAAGAGACTCCTGCTACCTGAGAGAGACCAAAGCCCCAACTCACAACCTTGAATGTAACTTGAATCCCCTATCTAGGGGTTCTGCCTCCTCCTAGCCCCACCCATCCTGGGAGCAGGAGCAGGGTCTGAGACCATCTTTACCTTTCTCTCTCCATGTCTCTTCGTAGTCTGTGCCCACACACACTCCTTTTCCCCAGAAACTCATAAAAGGATGATCTCACTTTCTTTTTCAGATTCCTAGAGCCTCTCTCTTGCTCTGTGGTTTTGGACCATAATGCCCTGGCATGACGCTTCCAACTCTCCTAATACAGGCTTAACTCAAAAAGGGCAATTGTCTCCTCTGCCCTCAATGAAGTCGCCTAGGCTCTCCCTCTCATGTGATCTGTCGGTTGTCGAATAAACACCAGTTTGTTTCATGCTTTTTGGAGTTATTGGAGCTGATTGAGAATTTGATGGAAACCATAGTCTTATTCCCCAGAAAACATATCCATTAGTACAGAAGGAATGCCTTGGGAGTTTGTCCAGTCTTCTGACTCCCCAGGCATGAACCAAGGCTGTAAGTGCTGGAGTTTAAACTTCAGAACCATCAAGGACTTGATTTTCGGAGAGCTCTACTACTTTGTGGTTTTAAACACTGCATTATTTCATTTGGGACAGAGACATAGCTCAGGCTGGCCTCAAACTTGCCCTCCCCTCCTCCTATTTGAGGTTCCTCAGTGCTGGCATTACAGGCATGTGCCAACCTTGTTGGCTTGTTCCTTTCTTTTCTTTTTATCTTTTTCTTTTTATCTTTTTTTTTTTTTTTTGGTTTTTCTAGTTCAGGCTGACCTGGAATTCACTATGGAGTCTCAGGGTGGCCTTGAACTCATGGCCATCCTCCTACCTCTGCCTCCTGAGTGCTGGGATTAAAGGCCTGCGCCACCACGCCTGGTTTGTTCCTTTCTTAGTTTTGAGATTAGGTCTCACTGTACAGCTCTGGCTGGCCTTGAACGTGTGATCCTCCTGCCCTCACCCTCCTGAGTGCTAGGATTATAGGCCTATGCCACACTCGTGGCTAATTGAAACTGATATTTTGTTTGCCAAGGATTTGTTTTTGTAGTGATTGTGGTTTAGGGTGTAGTTCAGTGGTCAGGCCCCTGCCTTGCATCACAAAATCCTGAGTTCCAACCCTAGTCCTGAAAACCAATATTGCATCCAAATATACTTCCTTTTGATTATTAAGTTTCTGGGGTTCCCTTGCACGGTGCATTCCAGTGGAGTCTCAGAGCCTGCCCTGGCCATGGTGCCCTCTCTGCCAGGGCAGGCTGTTGCCCCGCCTCTGTTTTGTACCCTTCAGCATCTCCAGTGATGGACAGGGGCCTGGACCAATAGGAAGTGCTCAATATCTACTGTTAGATGGATGGATGAATGAGAGAAGAAGGGAAGAGCTTCTAAGCATGTCATGATGAGTTCATACACAAACAGATGCTTTTGGAAACCTGGGTACATCGTTGGGGAAAATATAAACGTTATAGGATGTTTGATAAAATTTACTTGTGCTGGAAGTGTTGGTGCATGACTGTAATCCCAGCACTCAGAAATAAGAGACCAGAAAGGTGGTGAGTTTGAGTCTAGCCTGGCCTATAGAGCGAGATCCTAGCCCCAAAATAAAATTGCTTACTACCAAACCGGAAACATGACTCAGTGGTGCTTGTCACGCTGGAAGATCACTGAAGAGGGCTCCTCACCACTTCCATCCTGCTGATGAATTTGGCTCAATGGAGGTCAAGTTGCTATGGGCATTCCACCCACCACTTCCTCTTCTTTTGTGCGAAGGAAATGGCACAGAACATTGGGCACTAGACAAAAATATTTAACATAAAGTTTCTAAAAGCTGACAAGATGCATTTGATTCTGTTAGAAAATAACTTCCCAAGCAACCACATTAAATGGATCGGTGAGAGCTCATCCCATCACCTTTCTAGAGACAGGTGGAGGGCTGGGGAAGATGTCTCAGTGGTTCAGGGCGGCTGCTCTGACCATCTGCTATCCGGAGTTCGGTCTCCAGCAACCACAGAAAGCCAGATGTCAAGTGGTGCCTCCATCTGTAATCCCCCACACATCTGGGGACCACGTGGAAAGCTAGAGAAACTGAGATTTAGAAAATGAAGTTCAGAAGGGGCTGTTAACATGTGGAAAGCGCTGAGGAAAGATTTTAGAGGCACAGCCACAGCCATTAAATCAACACAGGATAAGCCAGTGAGACAGAAACCAATGATTTCGACACAAAGACCCCTAAGCTCACAACCTTAAAGCAGCCTTAATACTCATCCACCACGACTCAGGGAACTATGCGGAAGAGGGGGCGGAAAGATTGTAAGAGCCATGGTGGAGGAGATTATCCAGAGGCATGGCCAGGAG
>PVHP010010803.1:0-46676 GCA_004024765.1 Zapus hudsonius | reverse complement strand
CCCCAAAAGTAATGAAGGCCAATTAGAAGCAAAAGTAGAATATCATTACAGAGTCTTCAGTTCTTGTGTGAAGATCATGTGTGTCTTTGGTTAATTTTATTTCTAGGGTGGCTGGGGATGGCTCAGCAGTCAAAGGTGCTTCCTTGACTCTGGGTTTGATTCCCAAGCCACCCATGTAAGCCAGACATAAAAAATGCAAGTGTCTGCCACTCCTTTGTAGAAGAAAGAGGCCATCATGGTGTTCCCCCCCCACAACAAGTCCAAATAAACAAATGTTTAAAAAATATTACTGGCCTGGAGATATGGCTCAATGGTTAAATATGTGGCATAAGTGCACACATTTTTTTTTCAGTGTCTCATTCTCAGCTCTGCTCACCACATTGGCTTTATCCTCAGGCTCCTCATGGCAGTATCCTGATGACAGAAGCTCTGGTCTCACTTCTTCCCCTTTAGATTAAAAATTGTCATATTCCCTTAGTAGCTATACACAAGTTACATTTCTCATTGCTTGAACAAAATAACCATCCGAAAATTCAGTTTAAGGGAGGAAGAAATTATTTAGAGTTATATAGTTCAAGATTATAAAGCATCTTGGCAGGGAAATCAGGGTGGCATCTGTCCACATTCAGGCTACAGTCAGGAAGCAGAGAGTGATGAATTCTAGTGCTTAGCTAGCTCTCTCCTGTTTTACAGTTCAGGTCCCCAGCCCACAGAATAGTTCTGCCCACAGTCAAGATGGGTCTTTTCACTACAATTAACCTAATGAAGCTAATCTCTCCCAGGAATACCCAGAAGCTAACCTAATCTAGGTAATGTCATCATGGGTAATGATAGGTCCTATGAAATTATCCATCAATATAAACCATCACCATATTTATTCTAATTAGAATAATTTGGTTCAATCAACTCTGAAACAATATCTGGAATCATACTGATTGGTGCCACCAGAAGTTAGGTGTTTTCAACCCATTATTGGAGGAATGTAAAGTGTTGGCTGGCCAGTTACTGTTTCCTCTTCATATATGGACTCAGGTCATCACCAGACCATCCTGGACTAAGAGAGCAATAGACTAAGGAAGTCTGAGTGCTGCTATCAGAAGAAGGGGATAACGAATGCTGAGTACATTAAACCACACACAAGTTCTCCAGGGGATACTATAATACTAAGCTTCAGGGAGTGAAATATCAGACTAAAGATCTACAGAGGATCAGGAAGTAGTCATCAGACCAGAAAGCAGAGATGTTCTGCAGGTTGTGAAGATGCAAACAGGCCTGTAGACCTTAATTCTGCCAGACATTCTTCCCTCAGGTGCAGGCTGGTTACAAGGCAAGGGAAGGAGGCACCTCCTGCCGGGAGAACAGGTTGCCAGACAGTTTCCTAAGGTATCTGGATGCGGTCCCACATGGGGGAAGGCTGGGGCCTTGATTAGCAGCCAGGACTCCAGGGGCTTGACTAGGCCTGGGCATCCAGGATTGGCGGGAGGTGCCTTCCCCACACTATCATTTCATGGCACCATCTGCAACTGCCTTCTGCATTTGGCTCAAGGACAACACCACCAGTCACAGGACCTTCTGTAAGCAAAACTTGGGAAAGGCCAAATTTGACACTTGGCTACTCTCCTTGAGATAAAAGTCCCAGCTCAGGTCAAGAAACGACAAACACAAAATAAAAGTGTGGCCTGATGCCCAAGAGAACTCAGTCCTACAAGTCAGTCAAATAGAAAACACACTAAAGAAATGGATGAAGGAGGCACAAGAAATATCCATGGCCCTGGGGTTGATAAAAGATGCTCTAGGAAGCTTGAGAATTTAGTGTTTGATGTGTGTGTATGTGTGAGTGAGTGTGTGTGTATGTATGTGTGTATGTGTGTTTATGTGCATGTTTGTGAGTGTGTGTGTATGTGTATATGTATGTAAATGTGTGTATGAGTGTATATGTGTGTGTGTGTGCAGGTTCACAAGTGTGAGTGCACATGGAGGTCAATATTAGGAGACTTCCTCTATCACTTTCCACCATATTTTTTGAATCAAGCTCTCTTGCTGAACCTAGACCTCACTGATCCTGCTAAACTAACTAGAAAGTGAAGCCTAAGGAATCCCTGTCTTTTTCTCCTCTGCACTGGGATTCCAGGAGTGTGCACTGTGGACTTGAACTCAGATCCTCTTGCTTGTACAGCAGGCACTTTACCCACTGAGTCATCATCTCCCTAGCCCCTGTGAATTTAGTTTTTCACTTCCCTATGTAGCTCAGAAAAGCCAAAAAAGAAAAAAAATGGTGGCTTCTGTCTTTCATTTGCATTTTCCTAAAAATTAAAGATGTAAGTTAAAAAGTCAAGGAGCTAAATAATGTTTTGTCTCCTTGTCGTGTAGAGATTGCAGGGATGGCAGGCTTAGAGAAAATGGTTCTGAAAGACAAAGGGGTTGTACCCGTCAATGTCACAAAAAGATGGTCATGACAAAAGTTGTGCCATGGAGGAACACTGGGCATTTTTTAAGAGTGTGAGAGAGCCACACTTCAAAACCAAAGCGCCCAGGCCTGTTCATTATTTTGGTTTACAGCTAGCAAGTAATCCGTTTATTTTAACAAGCAAATAAACGGTTCACTCACAGAACCTAGAACTCATCAATTCAGCCAGTCCTGCTAGCCAGAAAATTCCAGGGCCTCCCATTTCCATCTCCCCAGTGTTGGGAATGCAGATATGTGTCACCACACCCAGCCTCTGCTTGGATTCTGGGAACCCACACTCGCACCCTCAGGCTTGTGGGACAAACACTTTTCTCATCAGTCCTAGGCTCCTGTTCTTATGGGTTATACTTACAGTGGAAAATAAATGACCTTAAACTTGTTTAATAAACCTTCCTACTCCAAATATAGCATACCAAATTTTAATAAGTTAAAATTATGGTTGCTTATTTTTGCAAACTTTTTTTTATATTTTACTTATTTCTTTTACAAGAGAGAGAAGCAAAAGAGAGAGGTAATGGGCACACCATGGCCTCTTGCACCTGCTAATTAATTGCAGGTGCATGTGACACTTTGGGCATCTACCTTTATGTGGGTCCTGGGGAATCAATCTAGGGCCAACAAGCTTTTCAAGCAAGTGCCTTTAACTCCTGAGCCATCTCCCTAGCCCAAGGCTGCTTATGTTGGCCTTGCACATGCTTCTGTCCCCCATACCACAGACAGCCATGATCAACCCTGTCATCTTTTTTAACATTGCTGTGGATGGTGAGCCCTTGGGAGGAGTCTCCTCCAAGCTGTTTTCTAAGCTCCAAAGACGGTAGAGAACTTTGTTGCTCTGAGCACTGGAGAGAAAGATTTGGTTACAAGGGCTCCTCCTTTCACAGAAACATTCCAGGACTGAGGTGCCAAGGTGGTGACCACATGCCATCTGAGACTGGTGGTAAGTTCATCGATAGGGAGAAAGTTGATGAGCTGCATGGTGACCTCACTCTTTCTCTTTAAGCTTATATCTTGTTCGTGGCAAGTGCTGGACCAAACACAAAGGGTTCTGTTTTTCATCTGTGCTGCCAACACTGAGTGGTTGGCATGAGAACTGTGAAGCCACGGGGCACGTTGGGGCCAGTTATGGCAAGACCAGACATATTACCACTGCTGACTGTGGACAATGAGTACATCTCACTTAGGTCTGTCTTAACCACCAGACCACTCCTTCCGTAGCTCAGGAGAGCGCCTTTCCATACTGCCTGCTCCAAATATCCTGTCATCACTGTGCTTTCAGTGCAGTTTTTTTGGACTTTTTAAAATCAAACCCAAACTAATTGAGTTTTGGGTTTCCTATTTCCCTCCAAGCTACATTGCAGGGTTAAGTTTATTGTGAATTAAAACTAAATAACGAAAGTCCATGTATTTCATATTTCCTTATTTTTCTATTAATCTATCTCTGTACCCAGATCAATGTAACTACACAAACATAATAAAGTCTAATAGTTTAAAAAACAAGATACTTAGCAGATGAGGAAGCAAAATATGCAGACTGCCTAGTAACTAGACTTACACATCTTTATTTAGTGTTTCTCCTCTCCTTCCCTGACCTGTAGGCCAGTGTGTTCACTTTTCTAGAACAGATAGTGATTGTTTTCAGAAGCTATTCTTACCCATAATTCAGTTCATGATAACAGAATACACTAGATGCAGGAATGCATATAAGATATAACTATGTATAAAGCTGAGAAGTTTATCAGGAGAAAGGGAGAGGTACCTTGCATGTGCCCCTCAAGGAAGGGCTTCCTGGGGCCACGTAGAGCCTGCTGAGGCCAGCTTTGTTGCTTACCTGGAGCCCTGTCCTTTCTCTTATCTGGTTGGCTTGGATGTCTCACACCCAGCTGCAATGATTCTAATTTCCATTCCTCAGGGTTCCCAACTTCCAACATTGCTGTTAGTTTGTTGTAACTTTACTACACTACATCCCACCTGGGCATTGAGTTAAAGGCATTTTCCCTGCCACCCTATCTATGGAGGAGTTTGAACACTATCCCTAGCTGTGGAATATTGCATTTATCACACCTTTAGTCTATGGCTCCTGTTTTGAATTGTTTATTCCTTCATATTTGGCCCTCAGTTTGATAGAAGAATTTGGAGGGTGTTTTTAGATCAATGCAAACTGGGGTGGTAGATGTTCATGGTCACACAAAACTTCCAATGAGTCAATGGCCTCCAGGTTTTTATCTTATAAATTTGAAGAATGAAATCCACAGACCATAGAGGGTAAAGTTTAGAAAGATTTTATTGTAGAGTATTATAGAGCCCAAGGGAGGGAAAGAAGGCAGCAGTCCTATAAAACAGGAGAGGTCTCCAGTGGGTAATCTACCTGGTGACTCTGATGGAGGGTGGGGTCAGGTTATAGGAAGAGAGCTCCTTTAAGGAGGAAGAGATTTAGAGAGGGAGCCAGGTTTAAGGAAAAGAGATCTAAGGAGGGAACTCCTTTACAGAAAAAGAGATAAGAAAAAGCCAGATCCCCCTTACAGGCTCAAGGACATTTTAGTTTGCTAGCCAATTTTGGTTTACTTTTGGGGGAGGGAGAGAGAGAGATAAAGAGAGAAAGAGAGAATAGAGACAGAACTGTTAACCCTAAACTGCTTCAAGTTCCTCTACCTGTCCTGGTTATAATTTCCTGACCATAGGGCTTCACCTATGACTAAAAATGAATATTCAGTTGGACTCTGGATTTTGGAAGCAACACATTCCCAATGTAGGTATGCTATGGCATGTTTGCTGACTATCCTGAAAGTCGCCTCTACTGAGTAATGTCTGGAATAAAAGAAGGCTCTGCAGCAGGTCCAGCTTATTAGGTAAGCTGCTCTGTCTGATACTAGACCCAGAAGATGCTGTGCTACTTGAAGTTTTGACAACACACAGGAAAAAATATCGTGGGTGAATGACACCATCAAGTTGTAGGATTTGGAAGCAAAATACTGCCATCCTCAGCAGATAGATACTCTAACTCTAATGGACTTCTTTAACTTGCCAACAGTCTTTAAAAGATGGAATAGGGAACCAGAGACCATCTAGACATCCTGTGGCTGTCCATTTTGAATTGAGTCACCAAACTGTTAAATTGACTTAAGAAAGTTGACGGGGAAAACATCCCAAATACCTATGATGTGATTCTTGCTTTATTACCTCTAATTCAGCCTGTATCTACAGCTATATTCCTGTGAGAAGATGACTGAAGAAAAACCAATGTGGTTAACATATGGCTCTCCTTTTTTCTCAGGTGGCTGGATGGTGAAGGACTTGGGAAAAACATGATTGAAAATTGGTGACAAAGTAAAGGAAACATGAAATCTGACCTGTCTGAGCAGGCAGAGAATAAGAATATACCCGTATCTCATGTGAATGCTTACCAAGAGGTGACCTCAGCAAGAAAGAATTTTCATAACCAGAGATGGAGCAACCTGTTTTGTGGACACTACTCAGCATTTTCCCCGGCTCTTGCCATCATTACCCAATAGGTTCATGAACAACATGACCATAGTAGAAGAGACGGAGGTTATGCAAAGGCTCAGTAACAGAGACTTCCACTCATCGAGGGCAATCTAGTTATGACTGTGGCTGAGGGCGCCATTAGTCAGCAGTAAAAACCTACACTGAGTCACTAATATGTCTCCATTCCCCAGGGCAATTGATCAATTGCCTAGTGGCAGGTTGAAAACATTGACCCATTTCCAAATCCTAAGAGGCAGCACTTTGTTTTAATTATAAGGAACTTTGACTCTGGTCACAGATTTGTCTTCCTTGCTTGAAATGCTTTTTTTCTATCTATCATCCATGAACTAATACAGTGCCTTAATATCATTGTGCATCCCATCACCAGTATTACTTCAGATCAAGGAAATCACTTGGCAGAAAATGAAAGGAAGCAATTGGTCATAAAATCTTCTACCCATACCACATTTCTGGTATGTGTTTTGATAGAGTCTTATCCAATGCCAATGCCAGCTGAAACAATGACACAGAGGAGCATGGGGCAATGCTCTCCAGGGGACTGTCTGTGTAAGCACCTCTGCTTTCCACAGGATTGGGGTCACAAGCATTGATGGCCATGCTTAGAGGTTAACGTGGGTGCAATATTGGTATGGCTTCTTCCACAGCAAGGCTTTGTAGGCCCAAGAACCAAGAGATCAAAATGGGAGTGGTTTCACTCTCTATTTTCCTGAGTGACTCATTAGTAAAAATTTGGCTTTTGGCCCTGTGATGCTGTGCTGGTATAAAGGCCTTAGCTGCTAAGAAAGAAGTCTTCCACAACCGTGACTTTATTCAATTGGAGGTTGAGATGACCACCTGGCTACTCTAGGTAGGTCGCATCTAATGCATTAAGAGGAAAATCAAGTACAAAGCCAGGCAGGGTGGCGAATACCCCAAATCCCAGTATTCAAGAAGCAGAGGCAGGAAAAACATGAGTTTGAGGCCAGGTTGGGCTACATAGTGAGTTCCAGGGCAACTTGAGCTGTGTAGTGAGAACTCATCTCAATGGATATTAGATAGACAGTTAATACAGATGGAGAATATAGACACACAGATAGATATATGATACATAGATAATATGGAGATGCCAGCTACAACCAAAAGAGTAGTAGTCCTTAAACTTGAGATGTAACCAAAGAAGACTAAATTTTTGCCCCTGCCTCCACTTCCAGAGTACTTGAATTACAGGTGTGCACCAACACACCCAGATCAAACTCACACTTATTGCATACTAGACAACCAACCGAGCACTATCTCCAATTCCATAATTTTTTTTTGAGGTAGAGTGATCTGGGATTCATTCTGTAGCCCAAGATGACCTTGAATTCATAGCAACTTTCTGCCTTGATCTCCTTAGTGCTGTAATTATAGACATGAGCCACCACACCTATATTATGAATTTGATTCTTTATACACTAGTCAGCATTTAAGTTTTCTTCTATCTCCTGTTTTCCTATTATCTAACATGAGCTACATTACTAATAGGACATCAAAAGACAGGCATGAACACCATCCAAAGGTGTGTATCCTCTTTGAGAGGAAGGTTGGGCATCTTCTCAGCTGCATTCAGAGTAGTTGTAACATGCTGAGTATAAGCTTGACCTTGTTATTGGATTTTTTTTGAGATTCTGATTTATGGAAGTCTCTATTGATGCCAAATTGTTATGTTGTGACTGTAACAGTTTTATGCATCATCTTAGGTAGGATACAGATCCCAGTTAAATTTTTGCTGATTGCATTGTTGGTTATGTGTCTATCACAAGTGACATATCATTAAATATGAATAATTTTTACCTGGGATCTGAGAGTACTACCCAATTTTCTCTAATAATTCAGACTATCAAGTCACACACTCTTTTTAATCATGTGACATAGAACAAGTTAGTTAATTTCTCTAAGCCTCTTTCCAAAGTGGATCTGACAGCATTGACCTTGTGTGGAATTATCAGGGATAAACTGAACATCTATCACAAAACCTGGCACATGGCTGCAGTGATTATCTTCATCCTTACAGCAACTGATGGGGCCTTGGTTAAACGTGATAGAAGATTAGCCAGGGTCATAGTAGAGTTTTCTTTTGTCAAGCAGGTTCCACTGAGCCTCTCCTTTGTATCCTTCCTTTTCAGTCAAACATTATGTGGTCTGGGCTGGGATTGATTGCTTCCTTGAAGCAAGTAGCAAATAATGAAACAGAAAAGCTACAGTCCTTACCTGAACTTGTCTAATTCAGACTTTCTAATAACAAAAACAACCACCAACTCCAGGAAAGCCTTTGGTGTGTGCTTGCCTTTCTAATGGTATCTAAGAAAGAGAAGCTTCCACATTTCAGTAAGAGAAAGTCCTCTACATTTAAAGGGGCTTCTCTGAGTGTTCTCTACCGTATACTTTTTAATGATGTTATAGTGATACTTCTACTTTTTCATATGTGCACATGTATTTGTGTGTGTGTGTAGAAATATGAGTTTTGTGCATGTGTGTATGCACACGTGGAAGTCAGAAGATTGCCTTAGGCATTGTTCCTCAGGTATAATCTACCTTGATATTTATGAGACAGGGTCTCTCACTGGCATGGAACTTGTCCACTAAACAGAAAGCCCCAGAGATCTGCCTGGCTCTACCTTCCCAGCACAAGGATTACAGATGCATGCTCATCTTTTTTTGTAGGGATTCTGGGGATTGAATTCAGGTACTCATAGCTTGCACGGACTAAGCTATCATCTCTTTCTCACCATCCCTTTACTCTTAAATGTTATGGATTGTTTAATCTTCATAATAACGTTCTGGGGTATATATAACTGTCCCCCTTACAGATGAAGCACTGATGGCATGGGCATCATGTCCACAGTCGCATACAGACAGACATTCATAGATCCAGCCTTTGAACCCCAGCCACATGGTTTTGCTGTCTGTGCCTCAAACATGACTCTACACAGCCTCCGTAGCAGAGCCTTCTCCATCTGCTAAGAAGAGTAATTAAGTTGAAGAATAATGGTTCTGTAATTGTACAAAACCCTGGGTGACAGGATGAATTTGGGGGGCAGATGGTGTTAAATAATGGCCATTTCCAGATGGGGTCGCTGGGGAGGAACTGGTGCATTCCCTGGTGGAATATGGCCTCCTTCCATCCAGATCGGAGTAGAGCTCAAACACAAAGACTCCTTACATGATCATGAAATTGGCTAATGTTTATGTCTGTGTAATCATGACAGGCCACTTGAAAAGTTACCACAGCCTTCAATTAAGATACAAGCTGTCAATCGAGGGAGATAGCTCAGTGGGTATCGTGCTTCCCTCATAAGCATGAGGCCTTGAGTTCATTCCTCAGAACCCAAATAAAAAAATAGACCACTTATAATCCCCAGCACTGGGGAGGCAGAGACAGGTGGATCTGTGGGGTTCACTGAAAACCCAGTCTAGACTGATGAGCTCCAGGCCAATGAGAGACCCTGTCTCAAAGAAAGTGGACAGTCTTCTTGTAGATGACAACCAAAGTTGATCTCTGGTCTCCACATGCTCACACACATGCACATAGACATTAAAAAATGCAATCTGCCCACCATGGCTCAGGGGACTCTGCAGAATAAGGGAGTAGAAAGATTGTAATAGCTATGGGGGGGATATCCAGAGACATTGCCATCCCTAAAAAACTGTATGCCACTCCCACACTCAAAGCCCTCCATTTCATGGAGCACTCCAGCAATCCCATGAAGAAGAGCCCTCAGTGCAATGGGGGCAGGGAGGAGGGAAACTCTCATACAGAGTTTTTAGTTATTAACATAAAATACAATCTGCCCAAGATTCTGAATACCTAGGAACTCACTGAGGTGCCAACCCTACTAGAGTCTTCACATAATAACACAGAGGACCTATTAGAAAGGATACATGCTCTGTCCATGGTATCTGGAATGTTAGGACTGTGAGGATAAGAAAGCAAAGGAGAAACTTGAACTATAGTCCAATATCCCCAGGCTAGTTCCTTTTCACCACTGTGACAAACTGCCCAGGAAAACATGTGAAGGGTGTTAAGGATTTGTTTTGGCTTTTGGTTATAGCAGTGGTGTGGCTCCATTGCATTTTGGTGTGATGGGTTGGAATCATCATGGTTAGAAGTGCACAGAGAGCACAGTTGTTCATTTCAAGTAATCAGGATGTAGAGAAAGTAGGAGAGACCCAGAACAAGGTAGAAACTTCCTCCAACTAGTTTCCATCATCTCTCAGTAAATTCATAAAATTATGATTCCATCAATGTCATCCAGTGACTAAGCCAGAGCCTTCATAATCTAATCATTTTCCCAAAGCCCATCTCTGAGTTCTGCATTTGGGATCAAGCCTTCACCCCAGGAGCCATTTGCATGGTGGGAAGGGGGCTGAGACATCTTATCTATAAAGCATATGATTATAAATCATCAGCCCACATTTGGTAGCACGGCCTGGAACTCAGTACAATGAGGAGGCTCTCCAAGACCCCGTTATGCAATGATTCCTCCTTGTAGGAAATCAGGGTTTTATGCTCACTTCTCTTTCCATGTTCCTGGCACATTCCCACGCACGATACAAGTGCTCCTCCTGCATAACTCATTCATCATTCTCACGTTAGGCACAGCTTCGAAAAATCTAAACATCCATGCAGAAACCCCAGACATTAAAATTAGGATATTCCAGCTAGGAACAAGTCATTTATATTTTTGAAAGCTCTCAGGGTGGTTCCCATGTGGATTCAAGGTTGAAAAAAAGTAAACCACTGGACCAGATCCTTATAAGTATTATGGGAATTTGTATCTCTACCTTGTAGAGTCTGTGACTAGGTCAGAAAATTGTCCACATTATGCCCAGCCCCCATGGACTGTGGACTGGCAGATCCTCCTCTCTGCTCCAAGACCAGTGTCCTTTGGGAAGCATTCCTCTGAGCAGATTCAGAGCAAGTATGTGAGCCTGGAATTAGTCAGGGTTCTCTAGAGGAATGAATCCGTAACGGGGATGTATTGGAGTGGTCTACATGATATAGGCTGGGTAGCCCTACAATGACTGGCTGTATGCTGGAGAGGCTGAGAACCCAGGAACTTCTCAGTGCATGAGGCTTGACGCCTCACAGTCCCAATCTGGTGCTGCAGGCCTGGAGGAGGCTTGCAGAGCCTCTTGTCTTCAGTCCATGTAGGAAGGCTGAAGAAGTTGGGTTTTATGTCAACAAAGGAAGGCAAGAACAAGGTTGGTGCATCACCAGTGATGATCAACTAACGGCAGTCAGTCACAAAGGGCCACCTTTGCTGGAACCTCTTTTAATATAGGCTGGTCCCAGAAGGGCTGCCCACTCTCAGGGAGGGTCTTCTTCCTTTAGTGAGTCCTTCCTGGAAATGCCCCCACAAATGGCCCAAGAGGCATGTTTCTTACTTAATTACTATTCTAATCAAGTTGACAACAGAGATTAACCATCACATCTCCCATCATGTAAGGGCTAGGCACACACAGCTGTCCCAGTGAGGTGGCGGGATATCTCTAGATACCTGTGCTGCTGAGAAACTCAGGAGAGCTGATATATAGGTGCTGTGAGCTTGGCAGGGATTGCCCCTTGCAGAAGGAAGGAAGCTGTAATGGTTTGATCCAGGTGTCCCCTACAAACAAATGAATGTGTTCTGATTGATAGATCCTCAGCTGATGGCAGTTGGGTTTTACAACCTCCCTGGAGCTATGTTGTTGGGGGCGGGCTTATGGGGGTTATAAGCCAGCTTCCCCTTGCCAGTGTTTGGCATACCTTCCTGCCGTTGGTTGTAGTGCTGTGGCAGAGGTGATGTCCACCCCTTAGCTCATGCCATCGTTTTCCCTGCCAGGATGGAGTCTCCCCTGGAGTCTGTAAGCCTAATAAATGCATTCCTACACAAGCCACTTTTGTTTGGGTTCTTTTGGTGCAGCAACGAGAAAGCTGACTGCAACAGAAGCAGAGTTCACAATTCTCCCTCTGCTTCTTATGCAGTCATATATGGGAACTCCATGTCACAGGGATAGCTAAGAATTAAGAGATGATTTAAAAAATACAAATTGGCAAAAAGGAGGACTGAAAAATCCCCAAGCCGAGACCTACCAAATCTAGGCATTGACTTGGGTAGAAACTCACTGCACTGTCCAAAAGTCACTTGTGGCTCATTATAATACTAAAATGCAGATTCTGGAGACATAAAATGCTAAAGATGGAACCAGAGAGACAGCTTAGCAGATAACAGTGCTTTCTGTGCAAAAGTGATGATGTGAGTTTGGATTCCCAGGAATCATAGAAAATCAGATATAGTAGCAGACATTAATAATCCCAGAGTGCCTGTGGTTACATGGGAAACAGAGGCAACAGGAACTCTGGAAAAACTTTCAGAATTACTGCTTACTCTACTTTTCAGACCCTGAGACCTATTCTACCTCTATGCTAGGCTCCACCCGAGGTCCAGTTGATGGCTCAGTGTATAACTATGGCTAATATTAGTGTTAGTAATACAGTATACTGCATCAATTATCTGTTCCCATAACAGCTCTGGGGAACTGAAAATCCTCTCTCTATTTCACATATGGAGAGACATCTCAGAAAATTTGTCCTGCTTCTTTGATGATCCCAGCCAGCAAATGCAGAGTCAGGATTTACCCAGAGATCTTTATTACTGAATGTCTCTAAGAAAGGTCTGGAGAGACTTCAAATCCTGGAGTGATAAGATCACATGTCAGTTCCATGTAGGGAATGGGTTCTTCTATTGACCATTTTCTACTCAGCTCTGCACATTGAGGTGATCCCAGATCCCTAGGTGTGCAGAAAAAAGGCAATAAGCATCACTTATTTTGCAATGCATCATTACATTTTAGAAGCCGCTTCCATTGCTTCTTTGATTTTTGTGTGTGCATATGGTTTGTGGTATGCATAAGTGTGTGGGCACGCATGTGTGTGCAGGTACAGGTGCACATGTGTGTGTGTGTGCATGTAGAGGTCAGAGCTTCAAGATGTTGTATGTCTTCCTCAGTTTCTCTCCACATTCTTGTTTGAGACAGGGTCTCTTGTTGAACTTGGAACACATACACTTGGCTAGACTAGCCAGTAAACCTCAGGGATTCCCTGTCTCTGCCTCCCAGAGCTGGGTTTAGAGATACACACCATCACACCCACTGGGGCTCCAAACTCAGGTCCTTGTTTGTTCAGCAAGTACTTTATCCACTAAGCTACTTCCCAGACCCCTCACTGTGTACTTCATCTATGCTCCAAATCCACACTTACTTCTCTGCCCTATGCAGGATCCAAAGCATTGCCAATGAAGGTAGTAAATGTTGTTCTGTTTGGGTAAGGCCAGCAGGACAGCAGACAGCCCTTCTAAATGACATCTGAAGACAATAATCACACAGGCAGCCAGATGGTCAAGACTCATGAGCAAATGGAGAACAATTTTTATCATATTTATTTTCACAAGTTTCTAAATGATGGGGAAAAACACTTTGTTTTTTAAGGTTCATATACTCACACTCTCTGTAGCCCCTCCCCGTTTTATCCTTTCTATTTTGGTATTTCATTTGCAAGAAGTCTCCATCTCCCTTATTTACATGTGAAAAAACTTGGAGCATCATGTGGTGAGGGTCCAGGCAGACCTTGAATTCCATTCACTTCTCATTTCCTTTCTGACAGTCACCATTGAATCCATCATGTTCTCCCTGCCCTCTCTCTGACCACCTCAGAGATCCCAGATCGCTTTTCATCTCATGTGTCAATCACCCTCAGACCATGTCCACTTTTCATTACTAACACGGCATCACATGACCCGCTAATCTGTCACTTTCTGACAGCAGTGAGTGTGCCAATTGATTTAATTAGCAATCAATTAGCTTGTTACTATTGGAAGTAATTACCTTTTATAGAGAAAAGACTGCAGCTGGCGAGGGTAATAAAATTGCACTAATAAAACTGAATCTCATCCCCTCTCTACCCAGGGAAGTCACTGCAGTCAAGGGTTGGCCAGATTATGGGTAACGTACATGTATTTGGAACAGTCCACAGGAAGGTACCTCATCTTTGGGTGCTAAGTGTCTCTGTCATGGAGATTACTGAGAATTTGTATTTCCAGGGGAAGATTGGGTTACAATTCTGATTGCATAGACTTTCCCAAAAGCGTATGTTTTGACATAGAAAGAGATCTTGAAATCTATTTAGTTTCTAAAATTATTAAGGCCCAGAGACATTAAGTGACTTGCTCAAGGTCACGCAGCTAGGCTGCCCTGGATGGGTTTCCTGACTTGTAGCCCCGACTATATTTAGAGGGGGCCACTTTGCACCATCAGACACCATAAACCATGCAAATGTGGATCAAGGGCAGGAAGAGCACATTGGATGGAAAGAAGCTCATGTTTTTGAAGATGAAAGACACTGTGAATTCAGAGGGTTAAAGACATTTGAGATATCTCATCCATTGAAAGGCACCGTGAGTCTTGGGTGGCACAGAAGTGGAGTGTTCACCTTTTCTTAAAAATGGATCTTTCAATCAATGGCAGGACTTGGTGGTGCTTGGCTTTCATCCCAGCACTCAAGAGACAGAGGTAGGAGACTCCAAGGCCACCCAGAGACTACATAGTGAATTCCAGTCAGCCTGGGCTAGAGCGAGACCCTGCCTCAAGGAAAAAAAAAAAGACTTTCCGCAGCTCCTGACCCAGGGCTAAAGTTCATTTCCTGCACTTTAACCGTTACATTCAGCCTCCAAACTGGTCCCCAGACATGTGATGCCTCGCTCCATTAGCTCCATGGTGAACAGCAGAGGCAGTAATGAGATGACGAAGGAGACCCGGATTCCATTCATCATCCTGCTTGCTCCAATATAAGTGTTCTTTTATCAGCACTATTGGTACTGATGTCATCGCAGGGGGCATAAATCACCTCAGCAGTGACAGGGTCCTATTAAGGGTCACGGCCTAAAATCATTATTGACAAATTAAGGATCACATTTGGCCATTTTGTCGGCCTGCCCTCAATTGGGGGTGCATTGCCTGCTTCCTCTATCTGGTGGGAAATTAAATAGTCATTTAGAGTCTCCAACAGCCGTGTGGATTAATTCAGAGAGCAATCACTTCTCCCCTCCCTCAATTTAGAGAATGGTATAGTCATCTTTGGCCAAAGCACACCACTTCCCAGGGAGATACTGTGTCCTTATCATGAGTTCCCCTCATACCAGCTTCTGTGGGGATGCATACATCACATCCAATCTTGGCTCTGGGGCCAAGTATCAGGGGGCTTGTCAGAAAGTCACGGAGAATTGTCATTTGAAAGGCTGACAACCCCAATTGTGACTGCAAAGAGTGTCTGTGGAGAGTGGATGAAATGTAAATGAGAATGCAGAAGGTGAAGACTTAATATGGTCATCTTTTCCAAATTGAAACCCCAAATGAAAAGGTGACCTTTTCCTGAAATTGACAAGATAACCTTTTCCTCATCTTTAGGGTGAACAACACTGGCTTCTTATCTAGTTCCAATGTTCTCAAGCCTATGGATATGTACTCATTTGATAAGAGTTATCTGAGCATGAATGCAACTTCAGGACTCCTCATCCAAAGATCTTTGGTAAGCCAAGATCCATCTGGGGTGGTGTGGCCCTAAGTTTTGCTGAGAAGTGTAAATGTCTTATCAGATCTCAGGTTAGGGAAAGTCAATATTGTTAAGATATCAGTTTGCTACAAATTAAGTATGAACTTGAATAAAATTCTGCATCAATTTCAAAAACAATTTATTCCTCTTTTAACAACTTCATACATGTTGTGGCTTGAATGTGAAACATTCTCTATAAGTTCACATGTTTGAACACTTGGTTCCTAGGTGGTGGTGCTATTTGGGAAGATTCTAGAGCCTTTAGGAGGCGGAGCCTTGCCGGAGATAGTGGATCACTGGAGATGGGCCTTGAGGTTTACCCTCTGCTTCTGAAAGATGAGGGAGGGCTATGGGACCAGCTACAAGACATGATCCTGCCACCGTGCCCTCCCCACCATGATGGAATACTTCCCCTAAAAACAGTAAGCTAGAATATACTCTTTCCTCTCTTAAACTGCTTCCTGACAGGTGTTTGCTCACAGTAACAAGTAACTAATATCCATGTATATAATACATTGTGATCAAGTTCTCTCCCCACCCCTGTTACCCTCGGTTATCTCTAGCCCATTCTTCTTCTCAGCAGGTGGGTTCCCTTCCTGCTTTCATGGTTTTCACTGATTAAACTAGAGCTTCTTGCATGAACATGGGTTGGGGGACTGTTCACTAGAGTATGGAGAGTTTACCAGTGGCTATACCACTGAAGACATGACTTCTCCTTCCCCATCAATCATTAATTCAACATCTCTTTCAATATTGTGTGTCTATGGGTATGTGAAACTCACAAAATGAGCCAGGATTTCATTTGTAATAATAATGAGTAAAACTATACAGGAGCCAGCCATACTGGTGCATACCTTTAGTCCCAGCACTCAGGAGACTGAGGTAAGAGGATGTCCACGAGTTCAAGGCCAGCCTGAGCCTACAGCGTGAGTTCCAGGTCAGTCTGCCTTGAAAATACTAAAACAAAATCAAACAAATACAGAAACAAATAAACAAACAAAAACTACACAGAGGGAAAAAATCTATTAAGTAACAGTGATGGAGAACTTATTCTCTTCAGCAGGTAAGAATGCCTGCCTTGTAATCATGAGGGCTGGAGAGGGACTGAGATGCCCTGAATTTGATTCCCTAGAAACCACATAAAACATCTAGATCTGGTCATGCACATCCATAACTTCAATTCTGTGGGAACAGAGACCAGAGAATTGCTGGGCTTTCAAAAATGGCAAGGTCCCGAATCAGTGAGAGATTCCATCTCAAAGAAACATGCGGGTGAGTAATAGAGGAAACACCAATGTTCTCCTCTGGCTTCCAGGTGTGCACAGGATGTGTGCATCTGCATATACACATACATATACCATGTCCTCCCCCCACACACACACACCATACATACTACACTGCTAGCCAGAAAAACAGTTCCAGGGAACTGGGGACAGACACTGTGTTCACTCAAACCTTATCAAAAGAGAGAGCCAGAGGCTACAGAGAAAGAACACTAAATCAGGTCTTTATCTTGCCTGCCAAGACTCAGGAAAAATTTCAGAAGAGGGGGCAGAAAGATTGTAAGAGCCTCAGGGTGAGTGGGAATAGCCTCAGACACTGTGTCCCCAACCCTAAGACTGATGCCTCTTGATCTCCGGAATTAATACCAATAACTCCACCATAGAAACCCCTCAGCAGCATTGGGGCAGGGGTGGAGGGTTCTAATAGTACAACCTTTAAAAATAAATAAATAAAAATTTAAAAGCTGGGACCTGTGGTGGGTGTGGGGGCTTCTGTAATCCCAGTGTACCTGTGCAAGAAAGGAAGTGGAGAAAAAAAAATTCCCAGAAGGTCACAAAAAAAGAGAAGTGAATAAGAGATCATCCTCAAATACTGAGTGAGGAAGGCCAGCACCAACACCCAAGAGTTGTCCTCTGATCTTCCACATGCCCACATGAACAGCCACACATAGACCTCATTAAAAATATTTTGGTTAATTATTTTAATTACAAAGAAGTTAATTTGCAAGTAGGACAAGGATGTTTAACCCAATATTATTTATTTTAAAAGAACAAAATGGAGGCAACTTAAAAGTTCAACAGCAGGTTATTAGTTCAGTTGATTTGAATCTACTTATATGGATAAATGGTCACAATATTTTTGAACAAGGAATACATTGCAAAGCTTAAAAATATACAGATTTGCATGAGGGTCAACATACAGTAAGTGTTTATTCATACACATATATAAAATTAGAAACTGGTAGACTTTGATCTGAATATGCAATTTAATCTGCTTCAATTTGAGTTATGACTTTGGGATCTTATATTAAATTTTTTCTTTCTTGAAAGAAAAGCCCGTGCAAATGATAATTTTGCTTATATAGGCAAACTGCACATGGAAAGAAAATATTAACTAGCAATGTAATAAAGAAGTGATTTCTTTTGGGGCCTTAAGCTCAAACCTTCAAATTTGCACTGTTTCCTTGTGGAATTATTTGATCAAACTGAAATTAAAATCAAAAGATCTAACTGGGTCTGGTCAGCCTGCCCTGTTCCCTCAGACGATTGCTAGAACTTTCCAATCTTCTACAGAGCATAAAGCAACAATTATGACTGGAACCTTGCGGGGATTTGTTCTAATATTAATTGAGCACCTTTGTTTATCTCCCTCAACTTTCTGGTGAGACTGGATGTTTATAGCTAGCGTTCTGCTCTAATAGAAGTTGCAAAGAGTCAAAGGCCAGGGCTGGATGCGGTGAAGACCAGAACTAGAACTTAGTAAGGTGGAGTAGGCCCTCACTGAAAATGCAAGAACCATGGCCATGACCATTTTGCAATGGTTTTTGTCCCATTCATCCAAGAGCCTCTAGTAATCATGTCCACACCAGTTATGATACATTACAGATCCTCTGTAGACCCTAAGGAGAAGAAGGCCCAGCTCTGCGGACTAGATGAGCTTGCCATCCTGGGAAGATATTGTATTAGTGACTTTGCTCATTGCTGTAACCAAACAACCTGAGACGGAGCACCTTAAGTGATCAGAATTTCAAGATCATCTGACAGCAAGTTTAAGACCAGTCTGGATACGTGAGAACCCTTCTTAAAAACAAGCAAGCAACAATAATAACAACAAATAAAAACAATTTCTGCTTTTAGGTATCTATTTTCATAAATGCATATGTACATATATGTGTGTAGCATGGGATATATTTATATTTTATGTATAATTTGTATCATTATTAATATATTTATACATTTTATATTTATATAAGAATTCTTATATATCATATGTATATATATATATGTATTCCTTCAAAAAGATAAATGGGCTAGAGAGCTGACTCAGCAGTTAAGAGTGCTCTCTACATGAACATGCAGGGCTCAGGGGACTTGAAATCACTGAGGTTGAATCCCCAGAAACCCAATGATCCAGTGTTGATCTCTGGTCCCACAAACATGTACACTCACATACATGCACACCTGCATACCCATATGAATGCCCTCAAGAAGGATCCATCTGCCTTAGACCACTGTGCTGCTATAGCACTACGCTGTAACTACTGGGTATAGCCACACACATCTGTCCCATGAGGAGCAGAGAGGGGCAATCACTGGGGCTTGAGAGAATTGAGACACCATAGTTTCTGATTCCAGTGATTTCAGATCATCGGTACTCTACCAATGGGTGCTACTAGTCTGATGTTGTGGGCCTAACTCTCTCCATTGTTCTTTAGGTAAGGGGTGACTTTGTCTGACTGGTCAATGGATGCAGTGACTTCCCAGGATGAGGGTATTTGCTCATTATTTTCTGGAAGGTGAAGCGTCCTCTTCCAGGGAATTGGTGGAATGGAAGCAGCAGGGATCTGGCTCCTTAACTGAGCCTGGTGTACTGGGTCTCATGGAAGTCAGCCCAGCCAGCAGGTGACAATAGAAAAAGACAAAGCACATTAGTAATCGATAGCTCAGAAGGTACTTCAACGGTTGTCCTGTACTACTGAGGCAAAGGCTCGGTCAGTAAAACGCTTGCTGTGCAAATATAAGAACCTGAATTCAAATCCCCAGCATCTACATTAAAAAAGCTGGGCATGGCAACTAATTCCTATAATCCCAGCACTGGGGAGGCAGAGATAGAAGAATCCCCCAGCTGACTCACTTACTTGTCTACCTGAATTGATGAGCTCTGGGTTTATTGAGAGACCTTGTCATAAAGGATATGGAAGACAGCAATTGAGGAAGACACCCAATGATCCAGTCTCTGATCCCTCATACATGTTCACTCACATATATGCACTCCTGCATACCCATACAAACATGCGCACATGTGTGTGTGCATGCACGCAAGCGCGCACGCACACACACACAAACACACACACACAGAGCCTTCAGGGAGGACACATCTGTCTTAGTCCACTATGCTGTTACCACAGACAGGGTAATATAAAGAACAGAAATTACTTCCCTAAAAGATCTGGAGGCTAAAATGTCTAAGGTCAAGGCTCTAACATTTAGTAAGGGCCTTCTTATTTTCATGTTGGGTTTTTTGTTTTTAATTTGTGTTCCCTATACACAGAAGATAGAAGGAATAAAGAGACCCAACTTCCTGGGTTCAAGTCTATTTTCAAGGCCACCTAACCCCATTTACAAGAAGAAATACTGCTGCTTAAAGTCCCCACTGGTTAATACTTACTCATCACCTAGACTTTGGAGGGATTACATTCCAAAACCTAGAAGATTCTCATCTCTTTCAGCTTCTGATGTTTGTGTCATCCTTCCCACATAGCTCCCCGACTTCTGCCTCTGTCCTCTGTGACCTTGTCTCTATCCTTTCCTTGTAAGGATCCCAACCACTGTATTTAGTATCTACCTGAGAAAGCCAGTATGACTTCATCTCAAGGTCTTTAACTCAACGACAACTGAAAAGACCCTTCCTCCTAGAATTGAAAAATAAAGACGTATTTTGGAGGCCACTATTCAACGTACTTCACAATCTACTACATATTTGGCTGGCAAAATAGTCACCCTTGCATGAAATGAAGCCCCCTGCCCCAGGTGTGTGTGTGTGTGTGTGTGTGTGTGTGTGTCTTTCTTGCACAATGTTTTATATATTCTAGTGTTTTACCTAATGTCTGGATTTATAGTTTCTAAAGTCCTGACCACACTGGAACTTCCTCCCCTGAGACATCCTTCACTAAGAAGGGCGATGGCCTCCTATGGGTGTGACTCTCCACTCTTCTTCACTCAGTCCTCACCATCGCCCATCCTATTTCACCCATTGGTACCTGGCTGTACCTGACAAGTCTCCATAACATTTTACTTCTGCAACCCTTGATTTCTATTGTGAGCTTGCCGCCCCCCACCAGACTTCTCCTTGTTGAGCCTTACTTTGTATCTAGGATGATACTGAGTAGCTGCTAAAAATAACCATCTGTTAAACCAAAATGTATGTAGGATCTCCACTAAACAGAAACACGCTTCTAAACACAGATGTTCTCTTACATTCATAGCCACCTTCTAGAGAGCCATTTCCTTGGAATCCAAAGATTCCATCCTGGAGGGAGAATGATTAGAAAGTTCCAAGTTGAAACATGGGCACCTTAAAGCTCAGGAAGCAAACAAGGCTCAGGATGAAAACACCTCACAAGTGTCCGAAAGTTCCTAGAATTCCAAGATTCACAATACCCTGCCCAAGGTTATATAAGAAGTAAGAAGTGCTTTGGAGGAGAGACTCAGACCATGAAGCTAGTATAAGTCATGAAATGAGCTCCAGGGGTGCAGTTTTCATGAGTCATCACCTGTGATGCCATGGGCTTTATGGTGATGTAACTTCCTTTATGTAGTCTGTGCCCCTGTAAGTAATCTCTCACCCATGCTCCTGCAAGTAAGCCCACTGGTTCACTAAAGCAGACTTTGGGGGAAACATTTCTTTGGTCTGATGTCAGTGCCCTATTAGAGTGAATAGATATTTATTTGTCCCTATCTCCCCAGGAAGAGTCACCACCCAAAATCAGGGTAGTCTCTCTTATGAAAATTCTTATGTGAAAAATCCTAGCATAGAAAGGACTACACATGTGCACTACTATCTTTGTGACGGTTAATCTCCATGGTCCACTTGACTAGATCTGGAATCAGCTAAGAGGCAGATCTGGGCATCTCTGTGAGGGAGTTTCTAGATTTGGTTAATTGAGGTAGAAAGACCCTCTGTAACTCCGGACAGCACCATTCCATAAGCTTCAGTTCCAAAATGAGTAAGAGGAAGCAATCAGGCTGAGCACGTCTTTCTTCTCTCTCTGCTTCCTGAATGCAGATGGACGTGAGCATTTGCTTCACGCTCCCACCATGATGTCTTCCCTCCCATCGTGGACTTTCCCCTTAACTTAAAGATGAAGCAAACTCTTCCTCTATTAAATTGTTTCATTTCAGGTTGTGTTATTTTTGTAGCCATGTGAAAAGTAGATAATGCAATCATGAATACTGACTTATCTCTACTAATAAGAAAGATGTGTCATTTTGGCTGGAGAACCTTCTATGTACAGATGGTAGCAAATCCCAGGGAGACCCAAAACTCATCAAAATAGCAAGAAGAGAAGGCCCAGGGCTTAGCACTGGGTGAGTCATCTCTATCACACCCACCGGGGCTCAGGGGTAGTTGCAGGAAGAATATGAGTGCTCTCACAGCTAGCTAGAGAATTGTCTCTGTAGAAGTGGTGGCAGACACTGAGGAGATTCAAAACTCATCAGGGCAGAAAATAAGAGGATTTGGAGAGTTTCAACATTAATGGAGATTTTTACCACATTTTCCAGGGCTCAAGGAAAATTGTGAAAGAGAGGGTTGGAAAGAATGCAGCAACCACAGGGTACCTGACATAAACTGACTGTTGTATCCATGACCCTACAGTGGCTAGTGATACCCTCCCCACAAGACCAGCATGGTTCAAAACCCATCAACATTTTGACCTGGAGGACAGAGGTAGACAAAAGAAAGGAGACGACAAAGCAGAGGAAAGGACTGACTTGAAAGAGGAGGGTCCTCTGGGGAAGAAGGATGGGAAGAAGGGACAAAATAGATAAAGGAATGAACACAATCAAATTGCTGTATGTTCATATATTGAAGTTCTCAACAAAATATACAAGTAATATTTGATTTATGAGTAACAACAAAAACAGTCTCAATCATGATACAGATCATATCATGAAAAGTAAACCTCTCTCTGTTCACAAATAAATAAATTGAAATATTTTTAAAAGAATTTTTCAGGCTGGAGAGATGGCTCAGGGGTTAAGGCACTTGCCTCTAGTGCCTAAGGCCATGGGTTCAATTCCCCAGGACCCACATAAGCCACACCCACAAGGTGGTGGCCCTGGTGCCCTCGCTTGCTCTCTCTCTCTCTCTCTCTCTCTCTCTCTCTCTCTCTCTGTATCTCTCTGCTTGAAAAATGAATAAATAAAATATTTTTTAAAAAATAAAAAAAAATAAAGAATTTTTCAAAGGAAAACCAGAGAATTGGAAACAAGGAATATATGGTAGGATTGTTGTGTCATCAGAGACTCTGGATGCTCTCATCTTTTTCTGTATATTGGTTCCATTTTTGATGACCCTTAAAACTTCTGTGTCACTCTCTCTTCCTTCCAAAATACAGTTATATGTATGTTCCAAATTTTTCTAATTTTCCATAACTTAAAAAAATATAACATTAGCCCCACAGACTTTCTGGCTCCATGTCTTTGACAGGTATGTCAGGTCTGCTGTTAAAACATTCTTTTACTTTTGAATTGGTGTGTATCTATGTATGTATGTGTGCATGTATGTTTTTTAAAGACAGAGAGAGAGAGAGAGCCAAGGCCACCACCTTGTGGGTCTGGCTTATGTGGGTTCTGGCTGGGGAATTGAACCCGGGGCCTTAGGCACTGGAGGCAAGTGTCTTAACCAATGAGCCATATCTCCAGTCCTCATGTATGTTTTTGTGTGCAAGTGTTCATGGAGGTGGGAGTCTGGCATCAGGTGTCTTCCTTGAATTCTCCACCTTATTTCTTCAGACAGGTTCTCTGATTTAAACTGAAAGCTAATAGTTTTAGCTAGTCTCACTAAGCAGCTTGCCCTGAGGATTCCCTGTCTCTGCCTGCACAGTGCTGGGATAGTAGGCAGGCTGCCACACCTGTCGGGCATTCACATGTGTGCTGAGGTTCCAAACTCGGGTTTTTATATTTGCTTAGCAAGTGCCTTACCAACTGAACCACTTCTCCAGCCTAAAAGCTTTATGTTGAGTTCTTCACTTCAGTTATTTTACTTTTTAATTTTAGAATTTCCCTTTAATAGTTCTTTGCATTTCTAGTTATCTGATATAAAATTTCCATTTTCTTGTTGATTTTCTGGTAACTCTTTAACGACATTTACTTTAAAGTTCTGTGCTTATTCAAATATTTGTTCTGTTTATGGATGTCTCTCTTTTTTCTTTTTCTCTTTCTCTTTCTCTTTCTCTTCCTCTTTCCTCTCTCTCTCTTTCTCTATCTATCTCTCTCTCCTTCTCTGTAATGATGTAATGGCACTGGACCACTGCTCAAATTATGGGTCTATTTCTATGCTATATATTTTACTTTGGTTTTAGTCATATGGCTTTTATCTTCTTGTATACCTAACAAGTTTTTAATGAAAATCAGGTATTGTTTATGAAAATTATAACATCTAAAATATCATATTAGGGTGGACCTCTTCCCAAACGAATATGATTTCATTTCCAGCAAACAGTAATGATGCAGGCTGTTAATACTGTTCTGAGCTTTTTTGAAGTCACACGTCTATTTTGAAGGATCAAGTGTCCAGGATATCTATTATGGCTATGCTGTCTTGATAGGCTTAAGCTGCAGGCATTGAACACTGAAAGACTCCTGCATGTCCTGTCAGCCCCCACTCTGAGGTGGGCAGGTGCCTCAAGGAGTGGGGAAAAATAAATGAATACTCCTTGGAGTCTCTGAGAATCTCATGAAGGTGGCCGTGTGTGGATGTGGAGGCTCAGGTGTTCCTGACATTGGAGTGAAGGCCTCTGTCTATACCTGCTATGTAGGAGAGGGTAGAGCTTGAACAAAGCTCGTGTCCCCAGCCTTTGTGGTTTTTCTCAACACAGTCAGATCCACCTACTGAAAGCAAGGACCTTGGAGGTAATTGACGTTGAATTAAAGGTTCTGCTGCATCTACTTTGAATATACCTGAACAGACTGATAAAACTCCTGTGATCCCAGAGACATGGAATGTTGCAGGGTCAGAGCCAAAGCACCTTGGGCTACCTTTACAACCGAGTAGCCATTTATCATCCACCTCTGGGTCTGACCTAGCATCAGGTGTGACCTTCTTGGAATGTACTACAGAACCCTCTCCCCTGGCTTCCACCAACACAAATGCAAAGAATGTCATCAGATAACCTATGAAGCCTATGATGGAGATTTCCCAGCTTTGCTGTGACCAGGCTGCCCGATGGTCAGCCAATGTATTTGAAAAGTGCCTTGGTTTATGATTTTCTTTTGTTTTATAACTAGAAAACCTTCATGAAATCATTAACACACTGAAACATGGAATTTGGAGTAACTTAAATCAGTGTTCCCCAGCCATGGTCACTCATATTTGGCTCCAGAATAAACTACCTCTTATAATCTTTGAGGTGAGAGTTGTATCTTTTGCACAGACAGTGACCCATTTTACCCTCCAGTCCTGAGCTTGGGTGGGATTCAGTGGAAAGGGCAGAGGCATCCGTGGGATGGGACTCTAAAAGGCTTTGACACCCCTGTGTCCTCGGTCCCTCTAATGGAGGCAGCCTTCCTTCCACTCTTGCCTTTTGATTCCTTCCATTCTTGCTATTTTGATAGCTCCCAATAGCTTCAAATAGATGTCTAGTTAAACAGAACATGTTTAGCTTTTCTAATTTTCAATAGGAAGATTGGTCCACAAAAAAAAAAAAAAAAAAAAAAAAAAAAAAAAAAAAAAAAAAAAAAAAAAAAAAAAAAAAAAAAAAAAAAAAAAAAAAAAAAAAAAAAAAAAAAAAAAAAAAAAACCAGGGCCACAGGGCCAGTTCAAGAAATAAAAGCAATTAGAATTTTAAGTCATCTACCTCAAGACCATAAATGGATTGAACTCTTTCAATAAATTCATGTCCGAGGTCTGTAGCATAAAATGGTATCAGGGTAGGACCTCTGTCTCCATTAGGAGACATCAAGGAAGTACTGCACAGTAAATACTCCATGTCCATCTGATTGGTCTAATTTGATCTGTGGCCACCCTGAGAAGTGTGAGGAACACAAATGTAGAGTCTTCCAATAGAGCTCAATGTTATGAGGCCAAAAACCAAGAACTGTTTTTACCTCTACTATTTCTGTTTTTGAGACAGAGACTCACTTAGTAGAGCTCAAGCTAATCTTGAACTCCTGATCCTTCTGCTTCAGCCTTCCTAGTGCTGTGACTACAGGCATGTATGGTCACTATGCTTCCCTTTAAGTCAAGGTTTCACTGCTAAGGAAAAAGTAGAGTGTTTGCTCAGGGTAAGCAACTTCTGCTCACTGCTAAAGCAATTTTCAAAAGAACCTTCTGTGAGAAAATTCCTAGCTAGGGTTAGAAGTAAGAAGTATGGATAAGCCTTAGAGGTCAGATTGCAGCAAAACAAAATTACCCAATTTCTTAAAGAGTGATATTAACAATGGCTATCATCTAACACAATATTGAATAATTGACAGAGGAAAGACAGATGGTTATGTATAGAAGGATTGAAATTTATTAGTCTATGAATATCCATATATAATTTTAAGTCTAGCTTCCACTTATGAGAGAAAGCATTTCATAGTTTTAAAATATTATATTTATTTGTAAGCAGAGAGACAGAAAGAGAATGGGTGTGCCAGGGCCTCTAGTCACTGCAAGTGAACTCCAGATGCATGCACCACTTTGCGCATCTGACTTTATGTGTTACTGGGGAATTGAACCCGGGTCATTAGGTATTACAGGTAGGCACCTTAGTCATTGAGCCATCTCTCCATCCCAAGACCCTGATTAAAAAAACAACAAAAAATAAATAAACTGTGGGTAGCAATTGAGAAAGACTGCTGATGTTGACATCTGCCCTACACACACACACACACACACACACACACACACACACACACACACACACACACACACACAGGTTCACATACATGTGCACCCTTACAGACATGTGCACACACATACACAAAACCCTGCAAACATCGTGGTGAGCCTCCCATCAAAGGATAGCACCCTCCCTAGTGGGACCCTTCCTTGGGGTCAGTTTCTTGGATAGCACAGTGTGTGTGCCAATATCACCAACACCTGCGGCTAAGGGTGCTCATTGTTTGGTCAAGTGGCAATCACCTATCAGGTGATTGCAGTCATATGCAGCCAGGCATGGCTTAGGGATGGCAAACCCGGTGGTCTGGGTCCCGATAAGTCCTCTTTGTTTTCCCTTTCTGCTTATGACTCCTACTCTTGGCCAGTTCCCAAATCTTCAGTATTAGATTGGATAATCCCACTTTTAATAATGCTCAGGATATTTGTCTCCCTTGAGAGATGGCGATCTCAGCTATGGAGGGTATTAAAATGAGGCTGAATGCCTTGCAGACCATTTACCCTTTAAGCTGTGGGGGGGGGGGCACAGCTCTGTGCCTGTGTGCCCGCAGGGGACATGCCTGCATGTGTGTGTCTATGTGAGTGTGCATTCTCTTGGCCTTCTGAGCTTTTTCTGTACATATAATACCATACTGAGAACACTGAACTGGAAGTGCTAAAACAAAGCACTACTGAATCACTTCAAAATTCGGGGTTCCCAAATGGATGAAGTTATTAGCTTCCAAATTTGTGTTTTTATTTCCCCTAAATGGCATTAGCTCAGCATTAAGCTTAAGGGCATAGAAACACCTTGTGGGATGCCAGAAACACTAAGTTAATCCCTAGGTGAATTTATTCAACGCTATTTGAGTTGTGCTTAGTATTTTAAACTTAGCATAAACTGAGTAGTAATCATAAATATGATTTACTGCCATGGATAAGAACACGATTGGAGGACCATGTTTTTGCCACCTTAACCTGACCATTCCAGTAATCAGGAAGCCCCGCTACAAAATAATTGGTAGAGAACAGCAAAAAGAAATATACAGAGTTACTAATATACACCAGGGTTTAAGCTGACATGAAATTTTATCTTAATTATCGGACAAATTTGTACTCCCACTATCTAATTCAATTTGCATGCATCGGTAGACACTTATTAAAGGTAATATTACATCTGTCATTTTAAGACTGGTGAGAATTTTATCATATAAGCTGCATGAAACAGCCACTCCATTATCTACCGAACTCTTTTGTATGGCTTAAAATAACCAGCATTGCATCCTAATTAAGTATTTTTTTTTTGTAATTGTCTCCCGGACAGTCACAGTCTTGTCCATTTTTTGACCATCTTGTAAGTTATTTGGAAACAGAATTGAAGTTTCAGGAATGTACATCTCCTCCCCTCTGCTTCCTTATTCTGAGTGAAAAATGAGAGCTCTACTAAGAAAATGTAAACTAGAATCAAATGTTCAAATAAGACTTTATGACAAACACGCAATGCATAAACCCAACAGAATTCTCCGTTGGATTTAGAATCCTGTGTATACAAATACCTCAGGCTGTCTGAGGCATTAGCAGTTGAATATGTTGGGTTTGTTTGTGCGATGAGTTTATTATATTTGTACTTTGTGTGGAATGAATGATGAAATATGAGTATAAGATCATCAGCCCAGGGTACCAAAGGCACTATGAGCATAGAGCCCTAACATACCATTAGATGGTGATGTGATATGCTCCCAACAGACCCCAGCATAAACCCATCTAGCTCTGCTTTGAGTGCTAGGATTCCAAAATAGTGAAGATAAAAGCCCAGTTTTCAAAAACATACATTTAAATACGCCCATGCTATCTTGCTGCAAAGGATATCTTGGTTTTGGAACTCTTGTTCCACTCAGGGAAGGAAATGAGGGGAAAAAATTAATTAAGGAAGGAAAATAATAAATCAGCCCAAAGGAAAAAGAGGGAAGTTGTGCTCAGACAGGAGCTGTGGATGCAAGGTTGTTTGGAAGGAATCACTCACTGCCTCCATTTTCTCTGGGGACCTGCGTGCTTCTGGAAATGGAGAACCCAGTGTGCTGGGTTTGACTGGCTCATATGAACCCCAAAGTTCATCTATCTGACATCCTCCCAGACTCCTTTCATGCTGTGTAACAAGATTTGGTTTTTCAGAGATTATCCAGAGGCATGGCCAGGAGAACCTGGCTGAATACCAGGCTATCCATGGTCCCCTGTCACAAGGACTGATCCAGACGACCCATGGAGGAGGTTATCCAGCGGAGTGGGGAGGGGAGGGCAGCGGGGAATTGGGGATAACAACTCATTGTTTGCCCACTAAATATTGTAACACATTATGAACAATAAAAAAAAGAAAAAGAAAAAAAATTTGGTTTTTCTTGTTCTCTATGTTTGGGGCATGTGTCTATGAATGTGTGTGTAGCACATTTATGTGTGTGTGCATACTCCTATGTTGTGTGAGTGTGAGTTATGTGTGCACAGGTGTGGAGGCAAGAGGTTGACATCAGGCTCTTCCTCAGTCACTCTCTGCATTCTTTTCCAAGACAAGGTCCCTTGCTAAACCTAGAGCTCACCAATTTGGCTAGAATGGTTTGCATAGTGAGCCCCAGGCATCCTCCTCCTCCTCTCTCCAGATGCTGAGATAACAGGTATGTGCCACCATGCCTGGCATTTTTGGTTGCTGGGAATATGAACACAATGCCTCATGCCTGCACAGCAAGTGCTTTACCTACTGAGTCATCTACCTAACCCCCCCCCCTTGTCTTTTTTTTTTATAATATGATTGGATCAGTGCACTCAAGAGTTCAAATCAGATGGTGTAGCAGTGACCTTCTCATTGCTGGGACAAAACACCTGACCAGGAGCAGCTTCTCAGTGGAGATGGTTTAGTTCAGGCTTACAGTTTTGAGAAGTTCCACCATGGTGGAAGAAGCATGGTAGAGCAGGCAGTTGCCTCACATCTTTCTGTATCAGTAGCAGGGAGGGGGCTGCATGAGAGAACTTAGTTCTGAACACTTGGTGGGAACCTCAAGGTCCACTCTCAGGGACACACTTCCAGCAAGGCTCCATCCCCAAAGGCTCCAACAGGCTTAATCTCAAGCATATGAAGCTATGGAGATATTTCACATTAAAGTCACTACAGAGGGGCTAGAGACATGGCTCAGTGGTTAAAAGCACTTGCTTGCAAAGCCTGATGGCCTGGGCTTGATTCCCCAGTACTCATGTAAAAACAGATGCACAGAGTACACGTGTGTCTAGAGTTCACTTGCAGTGGTGGGTGGCCTTAGAATGCTCTCTCTCTCTCTCTCTCTCTCTCTCTCTCTCTCTCTCTCTCTCTCTCTCTCTCTCTTGCTCGCTCTCCCTCCCTCCTTTCAAATCACTCACACCCTCCCTCCCTCCTTCCTTTCAAATAAGCAAATAAAAATATCTTTTAAAAAACACACTAAAGAGATCATTCCTCACTAAACTGCTAGAGGAGTTAGTTGACTTTATTAAGTGGGAAAATATTTTTTTTTGCCTTAACCAACACATTTAACACATAATTTTATTATTTTACTGAGTTTTTTAAAGGCCTTTAGCCACTGATGAGAATGAAATGATTTTATTTGCGCTAATTTTTAAAAATGTTGGGCTGGAAGGTTCTGCATGTATATGTGTGATGTGAATGTGTGAATGTTCATAAGTATATGTGCACGTGTGTGTGTGTGTGTGTGTGTGTGTGTGTGTGTGTGTGTATGAGTTCATGTACACATGAAAGCTAGGGGTTGGCATCAGATGTTTTCCTCAATTTACTGAGAAAAGGTCTCTCACTTGAATCCAGAACTGGCCAATTCAGCCAGTCTAACTAGCCAGCCTGTGCCCAGAGACCCCCTCCCAGGCCATCATGCCCACCCAGCATTTACATGAGTGCCGGGGATCCAAACTCGGGTCCTCACACTTGTGTGGCAAGTGCTTTATTCACTGAGCCATCTCCCCAACCCCTAAAAGTGTTGTTTTTTTCTCATCATTGTTTCATAGTCATTCATTCAGGTCCCCATGTCACCATGCGGCTGTCTGAAAATGTTGTTTTTGTTTTAAATCATCGCAGAATCAAGACATTGTCAGGACTCTTTGGTTCTTTTCCCCCCTCATAAACTCACAGAATATGGCTGCTTTGGAGAGGAAGGAGAGCATTTCCGCTTCCCAGCCCTCCTGGAGAAGCAGATGACTTATTTTTTTTCAAGAGTAATAAATGTGGTTTATTTACATTGTATGAAAGATTTGACACATTATTAAAATGCTGGATAAGTACCTTTCTCTATCTTTTTTGCTTTAGTTTACTTAATAAACTATTATCATTTATTTAAAAAAACTTATGATCATAAAATAAAATATTATGAGAATATTAGCAATTTGGAAAAGCTGTACATTGGGTTGTTTTCACTTTTATTGAACAGACAGGTACTCGTGATTTTTTTCTCTTTTTCTTTCTTTCTTTCTTTTTTTTTTTTTTTTTTTTTTTTTTTTTTTTTTTTTTTTTTTTTTTTTTTTTTTTTTTTTTTTTTTTTTTTTTTTTTTTTTTTTTTTTTTTTTTTTTTTTTTTTTTTTTTTTTTTTTTTGAGGTAGGATCTCACTCTAGCTGGGGCTGACCTGGAATTCACTATGTAGTCTCAGGGTGGCCTTGAACTCACAGTGATCCTCCTACTTCTGCTTGGATTAAAGGCAAGCACCACCATGCCTGGCTATGATCTCTGTTTTTAAACACAGGGATACATTTTTAAGATATCATCTGTGTGGGGATGCTATTCTCTATTTCTGTTCAGATGACTTATTTACGGTGCCACCTGGAGGTCTTCTCTGAGACTTCTCTGGGACTCTTCTGAGTGGCCAGAGGATCAGGGAACTTACAAACAGACAGTCACAGGGTGCCTTGTCAAAGGACAGTCAATCAATCTCCAAAGAAATGTGAAGAGAACAGGTTTTTTCATGCCTGTGCATTGGGAAGGAGCCAAATGTGTGTTGTCATTTGGTGGTAGAATCAGTGTACACCTGTTCCCACCAGCTGGCAACATAACCTGTGTCAAAGGCACGTGTCACACCCGCCGGATCTTCACAGCGGGCTGTGTCTGCGTGACAGTCAGGACAGACAGTGCTAGCAACTTGGGGACCAAGAGAGGAGGAGCTTGCAGAGCCGTTGCAGGGACACAGATGTGTGAGGAGTGTGATAAAAGATGGAAACATCTGAGGGAATAAGCTCAGACAAAACAGCAAATGTCATTTGCATTATATAATTATGACCAACCATTGAGTCCTTTGTAATAACACTCGGTAGGCCAGTGTTAAACCTACAGTGAGTGATAAAAAGGCCTTTTCTTGGAAAAAAGGTCAGCATGAATTAGTATATATTTGCTGATTAATTCAGAGTGTGCCTTCGTCAATTTTATAGTCTACAGGCCCCAGCCTGGGTTCAGACTGCCTCCTATGAAATTCAAATGGGCTCCAGTCAGTCACGCTCACATTCCAACCTAGGAAACTATCTAATAGACATGCGCATGGGCAAGCATGGGGTGAGATGCACACAGGTACCAGGAGGAAAGAGGCCATTGTCCTCACTCTCCAATCTTGCACAAAAAAAGCCATGTGCCTGGGGCTGAACAGGCCACCTGACCGTGCCCATCTGAGAGGAGGCTGATGGGAACACTCCCGCCTTGATAGCCAGGGCTTCTCGGTGCCCTCTCTCAGTCTCTCAGGCCATTGTTTGATCAGTGTTCAAAGAGAAGCGTGGGGTTTGGGGAGACCGCTCAGTGGTAAAGTGAGGACTTGAGTTCAGATCCTCAGCATGCATGTGAAATGCCAGGAGACTTGGTGGACACCTGTGATCCCAAAGCTGAGGAGCTGGATACAGGGAATTCCTGGGTTGTATTAGTTAACCAGTGTAGCTGAATCTGAATTAGTGAGTTCCAGGTTCAGTGAGACCCATCTTGAATTATAGGGTGGAGAATGACTGAGAAAGACAGCGGGCATTGGCCTCTGGTCTACACACACACACACACACACACACACACACACACACACACACACACACCATACACACACATCATACATACACACACATACACACATCATATATACACACACATATACACACATACACACACACACACACTCCAAAGGGAAAGGACACATTACTTCAGGGTAAGTGTGATAGAGTACATACTTTTCTGATTATTAATACAGATTCTGCTTTCAGGCAGAGCTCCCAGGAATGAGCAACTATTTGCATTGTCGTTGTAGCTGATCAACTGATCTGTCAGCTTTAGTTCTCATGACTATTCCCCGAGATAACTCTTTGTTTTCTCAGTCGTCAGGTAACCCAGGCTAACTTGCTATGTGGCTGAGAATAACCTAGAACTTCTGATTCTCCTGCATCCACCTCTCAAGTGCAGGGATTATAGGTCCATGCCACAATGCCCAGTTTATGTGCTACTTAGGATAGAACCCAGCCAGGGCTCTGTGCGTGCTATGCAGACATCCCCAGCTCTAAGAAAACAGTTCTTTTTTCCCAGCCACCAACTCCTCTGGCTTCAGCTGGGATTTGGCTGAAAGTCCGATAGCTACAAAGGTGTGTCTTACGTCACCCTTTCTCTCTCTTTGCAGTTGCTCACTAAACACTTTTGTAGCTACTTCCTGAATCCCTTACCAGGTGCTGAGTTGGGGATCCACACGTAGCACACACAGACTAGCAGATTTCACACTCACTGATTTATTCCCAACCCTACCCCAGCACACAGTAACCCCTCTACACTGCAAGGATATTCTTTTGGGGTGATGTGGCTCAAAGCCAGGGCCTTTCTGCATGTTAAACAGCTGCTCTACCGTTGAGTTGCATCCCCAGATTCAATGCAAGGGTCTAATCTCCTATCTCTAAGCTTCTCCACTCCTTTGCTTCTCCATGGTGGATTTTTACTTCTTTCTATATGAGAACTAACAGTGCTCCTCTATACAGAACAACAAAATCAAGAAAAACTGAACCAAAGAGCTAGTTCACAAAACCAGTGAACACTTTGGATCTGCTGACCATCAGGGCACCTGTCATTAAAGGAGCTTGCTGATAACAAGACTCAAAATTACCTGTGAGAGAGTAGGTAAGCCTATGTGCATGTCTTGAGGGATTACCTTGTGTAGGTCAATTGAGGAGGGAAGACCCACCTTCAGTGTATGACTAGACTATATGAGAAGGAAGAATTAACTGAGCACTGGCATTCAACCCTTTCTGCTTCCTCACTGTGGGCTGAATGTGACCAGCTCTGCTTCAAGTTCCTGTCATCATGCCTTCCCTACCATGAAGAACTGTAACCTGAAATATACCTTCCCTTGAACTGATTTTGGTCAGTTATCTTGTCCCAACAATGAGAAAGTAACAAACACAGGAGCCTTGTGAATATTGTAAATTTCAGTAGCTTCCTGAGTCATGTAAGTTTTGTTTGTTTTCTGATTCTTGGGAGCCTCCCTCAACTTGAAGAAAATAGCTACAGCACACCAGCAAACCTGGCAGATGCGATGAGAGGACATAGAGTGAGCACCATCACAGTTAATGACAGACAGGTTCACCATTCATAAATCTCAGTGTGGATTCCCCTACAGCAAGCCTCAGGCTCACCAAAGGCCTGAGAAACAGTGTGCATCACATCAATGTCCCACAAGAGATGCAGCAGGGGCTGGGTGTGCATTCACCTAATGACTCTGGCACCCAAGGGTGAAGGCTGCTCCCCACTCATATCAACTTCCTCACCCTTGGAGGTTCTCTTGGATGTGCTGATGCCACACTCAGAAGTCCCCACTACAGCGGCCAGTCACGCGTGGCACCCTAGGAGAGTGGAAAGAGATGTAGTCGAGAAGAGAACTTGAGTTATCATCCAAGACAGGAAGCAAATGTCTAAAGTAGGCACAACAGGGCAGACTGACTTCAAGTCACCCTGACCAGACAGAGATGTTGACCAAGACAGATGCTGGCTGTGTCTGTCCAGATTTGATGTAGGAAACAGAAACCCCTTGAGGTATTTTAACCAGAAAATATAATACCATGAAACAGTTGTTTGCAAAATATTTGGAAGAGCTGGTAACAAGAACCACCATGAAATGACTGTTCCCAAGGTCACGTATCCCTGGGCTGTGGTCCAGAAGTTGGGGAATCCTGCATTCTATTGCTACCACTACACCCGATTTCACTGTCGTGACTTTGTTGTCATACGCTGGAAAGCATTGTGAAGCCACCAAAGGCTCTCATCTCTCCACAGCCTTCCTTGGCAATACCCAGCAAACATGCTGACTCCCTGGCATCTTTCAAATTTTCCCCAAACATACTAGATTATCACAACTTAATTTGCATGCAGAATCCTAGCTGCCAAGACATCTAGAAGATGAAGATTTGAGCTTCCTAGGTTTTCCATATAACCTAGGGATGAGATGGAGGTTGAGAGAGTCAGTTCCAGCATTTACTAGACCACGTACGAATGTGAATGGGCACAGCTGTCTTGAACTAGTTATAATATACTTTAAGTGGAGCTGACAGAGATTCCCAGCTGAATAAGCCTAAGATTTCTATTTCCTCTAGCATGTGCTCTCTTACAGCCAGAACTGACTGACCCATCAAGAGGAATGAACACTGGGGTTTGAGAGAGTCCCCTTCTAGCAGAACCCCCCCCTCATTGTCTCCAAAACAACAGGGGCCCAGCTTTTGCTCCATTAAATCTCCAAGCATGCCTGAGTTCTTCTCTGCTTTCCTCTGGTTTTCTCTTTCAGAAGGTGGCTGTCTAAAGGCAGGGACTGCGGCTCCATGTGGCACTGGGTACATACAGTCTATCAGCAGCTCAGGAAACGAGTGTGAAATGAGTGTATTTCCTCTCCCATCCAGAGTGATGATGACAGGGGAAGTGTTAACTTTCACCTGCCCTTCATGGTGCCAGCACCAGCCTTACAGGGATCAGAGGCAGGGTTCAGTTGGACTGCGGTAGGGTGACTGCAACAGATATGAAACAGGCTCCAACCCACTGAATTTCACATGTTCCCAGATCTACAATGTATGTCCAAAGAAGTAGTTGCAAAGCCCTCCCTGAGCATAGCAATGTGGTTTGTTGTTGTAGATATCCAATGCATTTGGGAGTCAGGCCTGTCTATTACATCTGAGGAATCTCCCAACCCCCTACCAATCCCTTCCCTCTCTTCTGTCCCAACCCACTATGACATGTGCCTGCAAACCCTTGGATGGAGCCTTTCACCAGCCACATCCCTGTCTTAGGAAGCAAACATTATTTTGTAAATGTTAAAAAGAGATCCAGTTCATAAATCCATTGGGTTTTATAATAATTTCTTTCCAAATCGCTAATCCAATGTCATATTCAGTCATATGATATTCTAGTATAACATGTCTGTTTTATACAGAGGGGGAAAATAGCTACTGATTTTAAATATATAAAAATACAGGGGCTGGAGAGAAAGCTCAATGGGCAATGGGCAAAGTGCTAGCCTTGCAAGCATGCAGACCTGAGATTGATCCTCACAACCCATGTAAAAGAATGATGGAATGTTCCTAAAATCCCAGCCCTGGGGAAGTAGAGGCAGGAAAATACCTGGAGCTCAAAGATCAGCCAGTCTAGTCTACTTGGCAAGGACCAGGCCAGTGAGAGATTCAGTCTCAGAAAAGATGGATGGCACCTAAGGAACAACACGTCAGGTTGTCCTCTGGCTTCCACATGCATGTGCACATATGTGCATATAGATCTACACATACACACGGGTACTTCCACACATAGGAAAACACACACACACACACACACACACACACACACACACACACTCACAATTTCCAGATCACCATGCCACCACCACGATGGATCAAAGTCCTTTCAGTACCTCCTCTTCCACTTCTGCCTCTCCTCCATTTTAGCACTTTCTTTTCAGAAAAACAAGCCAAAAGTGGTAAGAGTTTTTGGCTGTGTCCACACTCCATGGGAAGTTGGGCTATTGCTACAGAGGTCTGTGGACCAGACAACATCACTTCATCATTCAGGCCCCTGCTACTCCTGTTGGCTTAACTTAGGCCTGAACCAGGTATGTGAAGGGACTGCCCATTCCCCTCCTTCTCTCCAAAAGCCAAGAGCAACCTACATGAAGTTCTATCCAGACCATCCACAACCCAACATCCAATGACTGTCATATCAGACCTCCTCGTTGGCATGGCTTCTGCCTTTTAAAAAATTGCTATAACACCTCCAAAATGGAGACTTGCTCATATGTCTGTAGCACCCAGGGAAGACCTTCCCAGAGCAGAGCACAAAATACGGGATGATTACACATCAGAAAGCTTTCATTGGCTTCTGGGATACCTAGAATGGTGCTATTGACATTTCTCCCTTTGGGGCTGGGAGATGATTTGGTGAGTAAAGTGCTTGCCATAAAGTCTGAGAACTTGAACTCAACCTCCAGCATCCATGTCAAATGCTGGGCACATTGGCCCATTCTTTTTTTTTTTTTAATATTTTATTCATTTTCAAGCAGAGAGATACAGAGAGAGAGAGAACGCACCAGGGCCACCACCTTGTGGGTCTGGCTTATTTGGGTCCTGGGGAATTGAACCCAGGACCTTAGGCACTGGAGACAAGTGCCTTAACCGCTGAGCCATTTCTCCAGCCCGACGTTGGCCCATTCTACAGTCCCAGAGCTGAGGTCCCTAGGGCTTTCTGACCAGAGAGTCTAGGCAGGTTGGTGAGCTCCGGATTCAGGGAGAGACTCTGTCTCAAAAAGTAAGGTGAAGAGTGGTAGAGAAAGACCCTCAATATTGATTTTTGGCCTGCACATACGTGACTGCACATATTTTTGCCCCCACATATGAGCATATATACACAGATGCATAGAACATACAAATGCACATGCAAAAAAATCTCCCCCTTTAATTTCAAAGTCTTTTTATATTTTTGAGCATGTGTGTGTGTGTGTGTGTGTGTGTGTGCGCGCGCACGGGCGCGCGGCTTAATATGATGTGTGTTGTCTATGCATGTGTATGTGTTCTGTCGTGCCCTATACACTCCCTCCTGTGGGGGTCACTTGCCTGAGATAGCCCCAAATTTAATGTCAGCCTTTCCTCTACATTGCTCTTCCTCCTGATCTTGTTTCTGAGCCAAAATGTCTCTCTTTGAATCTGTTTCAGGAGCTGTGGGACTCCAGCATCTCGGGCCTCTATGATGCTATAGGACTGGCCTTCCAGGCACACATGCTGACACGGGATCTGGAGATTTGAACTCTGGCAGTCTCTAGCGCCCTCAGACCCTGTGCTGGTGCAGGAAGTGCACATAAGCCCTGAGCCATCACTTCAGCCCTCAAAGTCTTCTTGAACTTCAAGAATCTCTTACAACAATACTTCTAAATCCGCTTCTTTGAGTCATTCCTGGATACTGATTGAAAACTAAATTCTAATACCTGGGCAGGTCAGCTGATTGAGAGGGGAGAGGACAGGAAGGCAAAGATGGATATCTCTAGAGAAGGTCTAATCTACTAGACATCTTTGTTGCAAGTCAAGAAAGAATCTGCCCTGGGTCTATTGTATATGCTTATTGACACTGTTCACAGCTCAGGTATCTGTCCAAGGGAACATGTAATGCTGAAATCCAAGTCTATGCTTTGCTTGCCCAGTATAGACCTTGGTGGGAGGCTGCAATGGCACAGAGGTGAAGGAGCAAGTAACTTTTTCTAATTCAGTTAGCCATGTCCTAGGGCTGGAGTAAATGAGAGAAACTCCTTTCCTATACTTAGGCTGACACTTGGTCTTTATTAAATAATAAAGACTTAATAAAGGCATTTAATAAGTCTTTATTAAGTAGCATCTGTGGAAATGGGTCATTGGTCATCACAAACAGCTTCAGATAAGATTTAGCATGAGTCTATTTAAAAATTAGAGAGAGGGGGGGTTTACTTTGTTTATTTCTGTGGACAGTGATCTGTGGTCTGGAGTATGCAGTCAGGTCTCTGCAAAAGGTAGTTAGTGATGAGGAAGATGGAAACCGATGAGGAGAAGCAGATACCTCAGCCCTGGATGTAAAGTAAGGGCCAGGATGACCTCCATCATCCCTTCCAGATGTGAATTCTGTTGTCTCCAGGATCAATGCCATGTTCACATTTGATCTGTCCCTGATGCCAGAAATGAATTGTACATCTGCAAGAGTGTACTGAAAGACCCATCCAAAGATGTAAATTCAACTGTGTAAGAAACCTAAGTTCAGGGTCAGGGATGTAGCTCACATGGCAGAATGCATGCTAGCATGCATGATGTTCTGGATTCCATCCTGAGCACTGCATAAACAGGGTGTCACTACACTCTAGTGTGATCTCAGAACCCAGGAGGTAGAAACAGGAGGATCAAAACTATTGAGAGTTCAATTTCGTCCTCTTCAGCTACATAGCAAGTTCAAGGCTAGCCTTGGTAAATACCCGACACTTTGTAAAAATAAAATACAATGGGAAAAGGGAAAGAGAAAAAGAAGGGAGGAAAGGAGGGAGGGAGGAAGGAAGGGAGTGAAGAAATGAAGAGAAGAAGAAAAAGGAATGAAGAGAAGAAAAGGAGAGAAAGAAGGAAGGGGAGGGAAGGAAGGAAGAAGAGAAGGGAAGGGAAGGGAAGGGAAGGGAAGGGAAGGGAAGGAGGAAGGGAGAGAGGGGAGGAAGGGAGGGAGGGAAGGAAGGAAAGAAGGAAGGAAGGGAGGAAGGAAGGGAGCAAGGGAGGGAGGGAGGAAGGAAGGAGGATGGAAGTGAGAAGGAGGAGTGAGGAGGTGATTGATGGCTTAATGAATAAAATTCTTGACACATAACTCTGTGTACCAGGGTTCCGATCTCCAGAGCACATGTAAAAGCCAGAAGCATGCCAGACTTCTGTAATCCTAGGGCACCTACAGAAGGGAAGCAGAGACAGAAATTTGTAAACAGAGCAGTGTACAAGACACCCTGCCCCCAAACAAGGTGGAAGAAGATAGCCCTGAAAGTTGCTCTCTGCCCATGAATGCCCATGATTTCCTGCATGCATGTGTACACATGTGCCTGTGTGCATGCGCATGCATGCACACACACAAAGAAATATTTTTTTAATTAAGAAAAGAACGTGCTGGGGAAATTGTTAAGTGGGTAAAGCACTTACCTCACAAGCGTGAGGACCAGAGTTCAGATCCCTAACACCCACTTTAATGCTGAGCAGGCACAGAAGACTGACTGCAATCCCAGGGTTTAGGAAGAGACATGGGATCCTGAAGCCAAATTAGCCAATTCTGGATTTAAGTGAGAGATTCTCCTTCAATAAATAAAGTAGAGAGCCAACATCAACCTCTGGTCTCCACACACATGCACACACTTGCATGTGCACCTGTATACAGATGTATCCATGCATATGAGGACAAGCATACACACCACGAAAGAAAGATAAAAGGTAAAAAATATAACAATCAACCAATCAAGTTCCAACACATAGGTATGGGTCTCCTTAGAAGCAGCAGAAGTTTAAGAGGGGGGGGGGGAGAGAAAGAAAAGAAAGAAACTAGGAAGCATGCCAGTGTTTTTTTTTCTGATAAAGTGACTTCTTTAGCCTGAATGAAGCAGAGACCAAGGCAATAAAACAATTATTTAATAGCCTTGAATTCAATCAGCCAAATACAATAACATTAATTAGCCTTTTATGCCCAACTCACAACTAATTCTGTTGTCTGCTTATTTTTGTTCCAAGAGGATTACTAATGAAATATTTAATATTTCACCAGGTTCCAGATTCATTTCCACACTTGCTGGCAATTTTCTCTTATATAGCTTGAAACTGTACTCAGTGACAGTCTTGCCCCACAGTGTATCCACAAGGCAAGATCACTGGCTTCCCAGTTCAGGCTCCTCCGTCTTTAACAATCAGATCATAGCTTCACTTTCAGCCAGCAGAGGAAGTCAAGAGGAGGTAAGTATGGATACTGTGAGTTTAATTCATTATTCAAACCTACAAGAGATGCACAGAAAACAAAGAGAGAAGAGGAATAATGGTGTCGTTATTTTTATTACTTTTGTTGGACAAAGCTAGCGTGAAACATTAAAGGAGACGGAGTGAGCTTTCTGACGGTGTGGTGACAAATTGGTTTTCAGAGCAGTATTGATAAGGGGGAAACCAAAACAGACAGATCTTCTATTGAAGCTTAGCTTGTTTTATTTGTGCTTTTATGAACTAGGTGCTGGTTGCTGGGGGCTTCTTAAAATTCCCATCATGAGCTAAGGAGATGGGAGCTTGTTTGATGAACAAAGTGTTCTGTCACAAGCATGAGGATTTCAGTTCAGGTCCCCAGAACCCCTTAAATCGTGACCGTTGTGATGCACATCTATAACCACAGCCCTGGGAAATAGAGAATTCGTGGGAGAATCCCACGAATGAACTGACTAGTGAGACTGACCCAGTTGGTGAGTTTCAGATTGAGTGAGAAACCCTGTCTCAATCAATAAAATGGAAAGCAATAGAAAGACATGCAGCCTATATTGACCTCGGGATTCCACACATATGCACATACCTAAACACACACTTAACACAAATTGCCCACATGTGCATATACTCATACTCTACATGCAAAAGAAATTCTCATCATCGTTTACCCTTTGGGATCCTGTCAAGTGACTGGTAAGGAAGAGACAGTGACTCCTTGTACTGCCCTGAGTGGGCCACAGACTCCTCTGAGCTCTGGCGCCTGCAGCATTGAGCCTGGAAGGCAGTAAGAGCCCATGGGCATCAAGCCTTAGAGAGGCTTCTACAGAGGAAAAGGATGCTCTGGGAACATCTCTAGAGACAGGAGAGCCTTCACACTTACAATATTGCTACCACTTCAACCACTGTCTACATCACTGGTGGGCCAGTTCAACCAAGTGTTTGTCATGAGCTCCAAGTTCAGTGAGTGACTTCATCTCAAGGGAACATTAGAGGAGGCTGCAGGAAGTCCTCCTCTGGACTCTATAGGGACATAGGGTGCTCACATCTGCAGGCATATGTTCATAGACTCCATGTGTACACACACACATACACACACACACAATTCCTGTTGCAATGGTAACTACTTTCTAGTGACAATGTTTTGAAAGGTCTTTTGGAAATAATTCAAAAATGTGAAATTCTAGTATTTTGAAAAATCAGAACTCATAGTCTTTTGACTCAAACTATGTTCTGGGGAAATATAGAATTATAGACTTTGTCAAGCTCCTGTTTAAAATTGCAGGTATTTGAGGACAGCCGCCTGTTTGCTGTGGCCTTTTGTTCTTGCCACTAACCCCCCCCCCATTTCCTCAGTTGCTCTTCCTGGCCCTCACTTCGTAGGCCTGGCACTCTTGGCTGAACTTACCACAGCACTGTCACAGTGGGCACTGGACGAAGCTGGCACACCAGAGCACATCACAGTGAGTGGGCAGTGTGGCTGCCTCGGCCTGCAATGCACATCCTGGGGAAGATGAAACACGTATTTCTTCAGCTCCAAAGCCCAGGTACACATAAGACATTCAGGCAGAGGCATGAGCTTTGAAAAACACACCGGAAACATCATTGTGGATAGAAACACTGCATGCATAATCCAGTGGCCTCCATAATTTAATAGAGAAATAACATTTCCCATTCTCATCACCAGAAAACAATCAACATATGAATGCACCTTGGCTATTAATACTGACTCCTCGATGCATAAACAATCTCATTTCAAAATTCTCTCTCACAAAGATGCTTATCTTCCATGGGCATGGGGGCGGGGTGGGGGAGGGAAGGCAAGGTAAGTAGCTTCATCTCCTGTGGCTGAATTCCCAGCCAAACTCACAGCCTCAGGAATAACAACAGTTAATGAGTATCATAGCCAGCACCCCAAATAGTGAGATACAGAATTCCATTCACTCTATCATGGTCATGACTGACATTTAATTATTCTCTCTCTTTTTTTTTTGGTGGTTATAATTCCATTCTTATCATTCATTGTAAATCCTTTGGAAACCCAAGAAAAAGCGAGATCAAGTGACAAAACAGAGATAATGAAATCAGAGGCAGGAGAATAAAATGATGTCTTGTAGGTAAGTAATGACTCAGTGGAGCAAGTTATTTCATAAGGGCGCAGAGGTTGGGGGTGGGAGTTAATACAGCAGCCTCTGCTGAGAGCTGAGCAAGGGTCCATGGTGAGAAACCCACGACAGGCAGGCACATTGCATGCTGGGAGGAGCATTAACCCTGCTGCCCTCAGTCCAGACTAGCTTTGTGACCTTAGGAGCATCACCTTGCCCGTTCTGAGTATTCTGTTACCAAGTAAATGCTACAGTATACCTCTGAACATTATTGTAAACCCCCAAATAATGCACACCTAATTCTCCAAATGGAATGCCTGAGATTATTTCATATTAGAAATGAAGCCGGAAGACAGGATCAATGTCAGAAGATGAAGAATTCAGTCCAATTGAACCTGAAGGCATGGTACTATTCTCTTGCAGTGTCATCTGTGGGACCCATATACCCTGACCAGCACATTGTCCCCACTGTCTATGCCTTGCCTGGCACAATGAAGAGTGTAGGTCAATGTCCTGGCTTGACTGGTATGGCAGGTTCCACTGCAGGTGTGGAAGCCACATAATTCAATGGGCATGTAAATTATTGTAGTCCCATTAGCTAAAGCTTGTCGTTGGAAGCTTCTTAAATTTCCCATCATGGGCTGAGGAGATTGCCCAGTGGGTAAAGTGTTTGCCATGCAGTGGTAATCACCTGATTTTGCATCCCCATGACTCCTGTCAAATGATGGGTGTACTGGTGTACACCATAATCCTGGCACTGGGGCGTAGAGATGGGAGGATTCCCTAGTGCCCAGTGTGAGCCAGTGCTAGACTGACCCTGGGTTCAATGAAAGATCCCATTTCCAAAATTAAAGTGGAGAGTGTGTTGTAGTTAGCTTTCTAGTTGCTGTGCAGAAAGAACCCAAGCAAAAGCCTCTTGTGGAGGAATGGGTTTATTTGGCCTCCATCCTGGCAGGGAAAATGATGGCATGAGCAGAGGGGTGGACATCACCTCCACCACAGCACTGCAAACAGCGGCAGGAAGGTGTGCCAAACACTGGCAAGGGGAAGCTGGCTTATAACCCCATAAGCCCGCCCCCAACAACACAGCTCCATCGAGGTTGTAAAGCCCAAACTGCCATCAGCTGAGGTTCTATCAGTCAGAACACATTCATTTGTTTGTGGGAGACACCTGGATCAAACCACGACAGAGTGATTGAGGAAGATACCTGAAGTTGACAAGCACATGAACATGCTCAAATACATTACCCACACAAACATTACCCACACGCATCCAAGCACACATATATACATGTACACATAACACACAAGAAGGAAAAATAGTGCCAAGGCCACTAGATCAAAGGGAGAAGGTGCAGGTGTCGCAACCAAGAAAGAGAGCCCAGGTGATTACTGAGGGTTCAAGTATGGAGTACCTGAAGGGATTAAAGAAGAAGGTGACATGGGGGAGTGGTGGCAAGTAGATGCATGTGCATGGGACACTTTCACCTATCAGTCCAAAAACACAGAGACAATTGCTTTGGATACATATCAACTTTCTTTTCTTCTGCTAATCTTTCTTGCCTTTTCTCTGTGCATCTCTTCATGCACACAGGGTACAGCTGTCCATTTGCTGGTTTTCAGGTTACAATTCAACTTGTTACATTTCTAGAAAGGTTTCCTTGCCCTTCTGCTCAGCTGGTGGCCAAGGAGAAATCTCTTCTGGGGTCTCTGACTTCAAAGACCACAATCAGAGGCTGGGTAGAAGGCTCAGCAGGTCAGAGCACCTGCTGTGCAAACATGAGGTCCTGAGTTTGCACCCCAGCACCTGTGTAAAAAGCTGAAGTGAATGCATATATCTAATCTCAGTGCTGAGTGGGGTAGAGGCAGAGGACAGAAGGGTCTGTGGGGCTCACACTTCAGTAAGTGATGCTGTCTCGGGGGAATCAGGCAGAAGAATGATGGAGGAGGATACCCTATGTCTTCCTCTAAACTCCACACATGTGCTCTCAGTGTAGACACATCTGCACACATACATACACATGGGCATAACCCGTGTACATACTTACTTCACACCAAATGTATAATTTAATATTAAAAATGACAATTAACCCATGGTCAGCCGAGGAATCATAAATTCCAACATGAAATGTCCACACCTGTCTTCCTGTGACTTTCCCCAACAAATGACTGTGTGTGGCAGAAATACTGAAGCACACACGTTCCCACACATCCCGTGGTGGTCACTGTGGCTTGGGACTTCCTGAAAGACCTCTTGCACTTTCCTTAGATCTGCACTAAAGTCTGAATTCCTTCCACCTTCCTCCCTACCTGCTTCCCCGCAGGTCTTATCTTCTTGTCTGGTATTAGATAACCTTTCCAATTCCTTCCACCCCATTTCTCCTTGTAGCTCTTTCTCCTAATATAGTTCTTATGTTTATAATCCCATCTTGATATCTACTTATAAGAGAAAGCAAAGGTACACAAGTTATGTCCCCAGAAAAGAGTTGTAAGAATGGATTTGGGAGCTGTGGAGAGAGCTCACTGGGTAAAGTGCTTATCGTGCAAACATGAAGCCCCAAATTCAATCCTCAGCATCCACGTACCAACCTGGCTGTGATGGTACGTTCCTGTAATCCAGAGCCAGAGAGACAGAGACAGGAGGATCCCTGGCTTGCTGGCTACCTAGTCTATCCAAATAAGTGAGTTCTAGACTTAATGTGATTTAAGGTGAGATTTAAGGTAAGATCTTGTCCCATCAAAACAAGATCAATAGAGATTGAGGACACCCAACATTGACTCTGGCCTCTCCATGCACCTGCACACATGTGGATGTACACCCACCCATCTACATGCATACATTCCCCCCCCCCCACACACACACATGCGCACATTCATAAGAAAGAATAGATTTGGGCTCCAAGCCTCATAAATCACCCTCACAGGGACACTTTCTGGAACCAGAAAGTCACACTATGGAATCTCTGCTCTTTCAAGCAGCCATCCCAAGGCTACTGGAGTGAGCAAGAGTTCTGTGACAGTGGATTACCAAGTTCAACAGTAGGGGTAACTGAAGGTCATTTCATTCTAGAGAGTTTACTAGTCTCTTCCTCTTCCTCATTCTTTTCTTCCTGAATATTTCAACCCCATTACCCTCTGGATGGGTAAGAATAAAGCAGATGCAAGGGATGGGGTACTCAGGCAGGGGGCCTACAACAGTGTGGAACAGAGTAGCAGTCAGAGAGAGAAAGTAGGATGAGGACAAAGACGACATAGGAAGTGAGAATCATGAGTAGCCAGAACCCATAAGAGAGATCAGGAGAAAACAGCGAGGACAGACAGATGATGTGATGAGGCAGAGAGGGGTTCCACAAAGTGAGGGCATCCCATGCCATCCACCCAGCATGGCTGCGTTTGGAGGGATGCACATGGAGAAAAACTGGCCATCAGGATGGCAGATCAGCTCCATACCAGAGCACTAAATCTCTGATATTTTCTTATTGCAAATAAGTAAATATAGTCAGAATGGCCAATTCTTATTGTCAAGAAAGGGAGTGAGAAATATGGAGAGGGAGGAAAACAAACAGATTCTCATGGTACAGGATAAGAACGGGAAATTCCATCTTGAATGAGTCGTGTTTATTGTGTGTGGATATATATGCACGTAGATATAAATCTAAGTGGGTGAACATATGTGTGTGCAGGTGTGCATCTGTAAATATTGTTTTCCACTAAAAATAACCAGAGATTCTCAGAGCAGCAGCTGCATACAACAATGAGGCACAGAATGTAGAAGCTAAATTGGGAACCTTTTTTCATAGCAGCAAAAAGCCCATGGAGGAGGATATCCAGCTGACTAGGGATGGGGAAGAGGGGCAATGGGGAATTGGGGATAACAACTCATTGTTGGCCCACCAAACAATGTAACTCATTATGGACAATAAA